>JAJJMA010035525.1:0-12960 GCA_023529015.1 Papaver nudicaule
TATTCTTCATCGACAAAAGGTTAGTAGGAGTTATGACTTTTATGGAAATTCTTCTATTCTACTTTCTCTATCTTTCGAAATAGTCGGCTACTTTAGTAGTGTTATAATAGCGATTGAGATCGTGTTCTTGTCTACATGACCATGTGTTATGTTAGTGTTTGTTCCCGCAAATACTAAGGTTACAAGAATGCATGAGTTAGATTCGATACCATTTGTCCATTGCAATGGTTTGCTTGCAAATCACTTGTTGGATATGGGTGAATCTAAAGGAGTACTCTTGAGCAAGAGTCCAGTGGATTACAACTGAGGGCGTGACACACGTTTAAGTACTGGTTAAGCCCAGAACTTCCAGCGGGTCCTGTTAAACCCTAATCTGAATGGTGAGCAGTTCCCGAACAGTACACGAAACAGAAACTCGGATTTCTCCTGAGTTCCAAAGTACCTATTTGGACGCGTACCAACGTGAACCTGAAAATAGTTACTTTTGGCTGTGATTCATATGGACGGTTTGCGAACCGTCCCAGGTGAATATTCTCTGGAATTTCACTCGGGTTAAACTCTGAACTCCTTTATCTCTTAGTTGGACTTGGATTATCACGAAATATCTTATGTGGTCCATCTAACGGTTCTCAATGTGTCAATAAGATAAAGATTATCTCTGGTCTGTTGGATTTCTATCTTGAAGTGTTTTTGAGCTAACAAAACACTTGGCAGATAAATGTTTAATGAATTCCAATTGAGATTAATCTCTATTACTTGGTTTGCAAGTTTAGGGTTTCCAAAACTTGTGGGACAAGTAATTGATTGCTTTATTCCAAAGCAACCTATCTTATTGAGTGCTATAAATAGAGGTGTCTATGGACGAATACCGCAAGCATCAAGCATACGTGAAGGTCCTTAGGGAAGTGAACGTAAACTCTTTTCACTTCGGTGAAAGCTTATTGTGGTATAGTCATCCTCTATTAGGTAAGCAGTTCCTCACGGGATTTACCTACGACTATAAAGACTTCTCTTGAGAGTTGGGAAGCACAGGTAGGAGATTGAGACCTCAGTGGTTGAAATCGGATTAACCTGTAACCTTGGTAACCTGATCACGTTCTTGTCTATTCTACGGTCCTTCTCTTCTGATATAAGGCCATTCAAGAACTGATACGTTACACACAGGGTTTCGAAAGGAAGCAACGCACGGCTGCACTCGGTGTTGTAAGACCTAGTTAGCTCCAGTTGTATAAGTTTCTTAAGTGATTCTTTTTACAACTGAGGTAGAGACAAGTTGGGCATAGTTTACTCGGTTTACTTGTCAGCCCCCGCTTGTAAGTAGATTTCCGTATGACCTGGAGCAATCCGAAGGAAGTCACTTAATGGAGATAGAGTCTTGATGAAGATGATGGTGATAATTAATCATATCATTAATTTTTTACTAATCAAATGGAGTTCACACCTAATCATATCATTACTAATCAAGGGTTGTTTTGTATTTATTAAAATATATTTTTTATGGGATGACCTTTTTACTTCATTATAACCCTATTTTGGCCTTTAGTGTTCGCCCCTAATGAAAAACCCATTGCCCTTAAAATAACAAGGCAAAATATGTTCGTGTGTCCCTTCCACATCTTGCATCCCTTGAAGATTTGCCTCATAACCTAAAAGTCACATTGCAATTTTTTTTTTAATAGATAATCCAGGGATAACCCTGAGTTCAGTGATCATACATCCGACTTCCTGGCACATTCAGCATACCAATGAAAATGGTTAAAAGTGAACTTTCAAACCAATGCCTACTCAGTTTGTGACTTACACATTCTACAACTAAATTTAACGCATAGAAGTTTTCTTGATAAGAAATACAACTAAGATAACTAAGACTTTTAACGCATTGAAGTTTTCTTGATAAGGAATACAACTAAGATAACTAAGACTTTTAACACATAATTGAAAATTAAAATTGTCGCCTGGATGCGACCTTGTTGGAGTTGTTTTGGTACTGAGTATCATCTTCCTAGTGGCTTCAAGTACTTTCTCATTGTCACTTTCAATTAGAACTCTGGGGTGGTTTAATTGTTGTGTCCACTGGATTGTCCGAGAAACCGCTTCTTCTTCTAGATCTTCATATGTTCTTCCTGGGTAGTAGTAACTCCTTCCTCCCGTGTATTTTCATGTATGATCAGAAAGAATGAGAGCTATTCCACCTTATTTGTTAGAATTATAAGTACATGTTACATTTATTTTTTCCGCCATAATATCTACAATAACAGGTTTAAGTGAATTAGATATGATAATCTTCTCCACCTCATTGCTAGGGATCATGTTTATCTTCCTATTTTGATTAACCAGAACCGTTATGGTGACTCCAGTTTGCTGGGGATTAGGTGTAATTTTCCTAAAGACCAAATCAAAATGACTTTTCCAGACCCCCCACATTACAGTTGCCATGATCTCCGACCATTCTAACAAGTCCATGTACTGGTTGTTTTTCCTACTGTACCAATCTTGCATTCATGCCTGGAAATCCCACTGCCCATTTAACACAAAGTTTATGTTAAAACCCAAATATTTGAAAGCTCCACTCTACTCTGTCGAACGCCTTCGACATATCGATCTTTACACCCATTAGAAACTCATTTCCTCGTTGAGCTCTCATTGTATGAATGGTCTCATGAGCAATGAAAATGTTATCTGAGATCTGCCTTTCTTCTATAAACGCAGCTTGGTATGGAGAGATGAGGCTTGGGGAGATATTTATTCATTCTCTTTGTGATAACCTTTGAAATTACCTTGTAAATTATGTTGCTCAGAATTATTGGTCTGCAATCACTTGGAGACTGCGGAAATTCCACTTTTGGTAGGAGAGTTATGAAAGCAACATTAATCTTCTTTAGCACTTAGCCCTTAGTGAAGAAACTGAGCACCATCTTATGAACATCCTTTCTCACAGTTTCCCAATGTAGCTGAAAGAATCTTGGAGTAAATCTATCTGGACCCGGTGAAGAATTTGGTGTCATGGAAAACACAACTTGCTTTACTTCCTCAAGGGATGGAGGTTCAATTAGCTGCTGATTGTCTTCAACACTAATGAGTTGTTGTATGTTGTCCAACTAAGTTGGGTCAACAGTTGGTGAAGAAGACGTTACTACAACTTTGAAATGCGTTGTTATAGTTTCAGAGATATCCTTAAAACCAACCACCCAAGTACCATCACTTTTCATAATTGCTTCTATCTGGTTTCTTCTATATCTGTTTTCCATCTTTCTGTGGAAAAAAAAAGTCGTATTTTTGTCTCCCAATTGTAATTCATGATCACTACTTTGTCTTTCCAGTACTTTTCTTCCACTTTATACCAACGAGATAAATCATCTTCAAGTTTTCTGATCACACTACTTCTATTGGGGAGGTTTTGAATGGTGCTTGCCACTTTAAGGTCATTTTTGGCTAAGTTGAGGATAGTTTTGATGTTCCCAAAAGAGGTTCTATTCCAGTCATTGATGATATGTTTTTCATTACTGAGTCTTTTAACTAATGTGAGAGCATGACTGCCCGCAATTGGTATGTCCCAATTGTCCCTGATAAGAGAGTTGCAAGAAGGTTCTTAATTTTAGCCAAATGCCTAGGACTTTGATAGTTTTTTTTTTTTTTTTTTTTTTTTTTTTTTTGAATTTTGAGCTGGTGAAGTGTTTAGAAGTATTGATGTGTGGTCAGACCCTAAACCCATGAGATGCATAACTGAAGCCAAAGAGTTGTTTGCACACCAGCTAGAATTAGCTACCACTCTTTCCAGTCCCACTTCTGTTAACTCCCCATCCTGTCTTCTATTAGACCAAGTGAATGAATATCCCACAAAACCAGTGTCATGAAGGTTTGCTATTGCCAAATCCCCTACCACTGTCCAATCATGCCTGATAGTACCACCCATTTGCACCATGTACTTCCAAAAGAGGTATTTTTCATGCCAATTTGTTGAAGGCCCATACACACAAGATATTACTGTTTCATGCTTAGTTGCCAAATGTGTCCGAACTTGATAAACAAAAATATCATGTGCATATTAAAAATGGAACTAGGGAAAGAGTAGTCTTTATAGCTCTTGAGCAAGGTCTGCAAATAACGGAAGCTACATAACAAAAGACTGGATTACATATGATAAAATAAGAACACAAAAGATATTACAGTAATCATAAAATAGAAAAGACTGCAACAAAAAGAACTAACTAATCTCTACTCTGATCGACAATGTAAAACAAGAACAACTAAATCTCCCCATCAATAACATCTTATGCACTAATCTTCAACTAGACCAATCGTTTTCATTCCTTTAGTTCCCACCATATCTTCATATTTCTTGATTCTTTTCATATATAGTGCGAACCAGTTATCCGAGAAATTGTTCATGTTCTTTTGTTTCTGCCAATAAGAATATTTTGGAAGTGAAGGCAACGGAGAACTTCGTTTCGACTTCAGTCTGATATAGTGATTGTTTTTTACGAAACCCATAACCACCATATTCTTTATTATCTTCGGGTAAGCTTTCATGGTTGTAGGCATGAAAATGATGCTTTGTTCTTTACTCAAATATACAACAATTGTGGTGAAAGCTTCTGCAATAATAAAACCAATCTCAGGCATTTTCATCCACTTGTTGTTATCTATGCCATCTTTCAATTCATTTAACAAATCAACACCCCACATTTCCTCATACATGATTCTATGAGTTCTATATTCCACAGCATTACTTCTCGCAGATACCTATAAGGGTTGTGATGCTTTACTTTCATAGCCAACTGCTTCAATAACACATACTAATCCGTCCGTTGGCATCTCTTGTGTGGTATCAATGAATTTCCACATTACCAAAGGCATATAATCCAAATAGTTTGGATCAACTGAGCTGAAATTTTCTTTCTGCTGCTAGTGTTTCACGGTTCCTCTTTTTACCCAATTTTTCTATAACATTGACAGTATTATTCATATGCTCATAGAAAGATGGCCCTCGTACACGAGATCTATCTTTCAACAGTTGCTTCTTGGACTTACGACCCTTATTCACTTCTGATACTTTTGGTTCTTGAAGGTTGATAGTGCATGGAAATGCAATTGGTTTCAATTGAGCTAACACTCTTATTTGTTCATTTTATGTCCCTCGTTCCCACGTGTCCCGAATAGAAAAGAACTCTGACGTCTCTTCAAAATTTAACGTGATCCGGTTTGGAGACGGAGGTAAGCTACTCAATTGCCTCCAAAAAGGATCAACCATATCTAGTGGTATGACCTTGCATGTATTCTTCAATGAACGTAATTCACATGCACATGGAAGACCATTAATTGCACGAGCTAAACAAAAACATTTCATATCAACATCCATCAGATTCCTGTAAACATTCCTAGTTATTTCATCATATATAATCTGCAAAGCTTTGATTGACACAAAATTGAGGATTTCTTGAAATAAATTTTCGCCTCTATGATCTTGCATTTGCCTAGTTTTGGTTCTTTCAAACTCCGCCTCAACATGGACATGCTCATTTTCATAAGAACAATGGGCATGTCCATGTTGAGGCGGTTTTTTTTTTTGAGAGTTACCCAGGTACAATTTCTACTTATCATGTGCACTCTCAACTCTACTTGTTGCAATGTTATCAAAATGTTTAATTTTATTAGTCCAAGCCGAAACAAACTTGTCCTTGTATGGAACTAACCAAGTATCAGTAACATACCTCACTGCATCTTTGTGTGTTGGCTCCCAAGTAGAGACAGATTTAAATTAGCTTGATATTCCTCTTCTGATGATGAAAAGATAACATCCTTCCATGCATCATACCACTTCTTAAGTTCTTTTTTTTCCTCGTGTTTTTCCTTCTGTTTCCCCTTGACTTCTTTTTTGGTTATATCACAGTATCAATCTTCTTAGGCTTGTCTTTATTATTAGCAGATGTAGACTTGAGTTGGATTTTTTTTTTTACCGTGAGCATACATATTCTTCCATGTATGCCACACACAAAATAGATGGGATGTTTTGTGAAACACGTGATGAATTTCACTAATTAAACCTACTTCACAATCTGTAATGAAAATCGATGGAATCTTATTTTCTCTGTAGAGTTGCTTGATACACTCTAAAGCCCATATGTAGTTTACTTCTTTTTCTTGACTCATGAAGGCTACCGCCACCGTGAACATTGCTCCCGTAGACGTATGGGATACGACGTGGAACAACGATAACTTATATTTGTTAGTTTTATACGTACAATCCAATATGAGAAACTGATGAAAACATTGTGCCAACTTCACTGAAACTAGATGATCAAGAAAGAGATCAGTTACCTTATTGGTTAAAGGATCAGACTTATACTCAACGATGTAATGGTGTTCTTGCGCTAACTTCAATAAATGTTGCATTAATGATCTACCTTGCATTGCATATACTTTCAATTTGCGCCTTTCATTATAGATGGTTCTCATTGTAGAACAGTTCTTCTGATTATTGTTTTTGAGAGTAGTAAGAATTTCCCGAGGTCGACACCCACCTTTTGTCAGTTTTTAACTTCCAACTTTTCATTTTCTTCCAACCTTCCAGCGTAAGCGTGTCTTACCAATGTGGTTGACAACGGGTGATTGTGGTAACCACATCCAACTCTAAGTTTCCATATCCCATACTTGTCGCAACTTCCATTCATACGAAATGGACAATTACACTTGATGGTACCACTCTTTCTCTTTTTTGTTATGGTGGTCTTTCGAACATAGTTTTTCGCTTGATGACTACCACAATGACCACTTCTTTCACAACACAATTGTATTTTACATGGGGTATTCCTCATCTGCGATGATTCACATATAATCTGAAAATTGTTTGCTTTACCAGTAGCCAAACACCATGCTTGTAGTTCTTCTCTAGTACCAAAACCCTCTGATTTTCGAAAAAATTCTGTAAAATCAAAATGTTGGGAGGACATAACAGGTTCATCGATACGATTAGGTTCTTCATTGCCTGGAAGAGACGTGAATGGACCAAAACTGATCAGAAGAAATTGTGCAATAAGAAAAACATCAATATATATACAAATAATAGTAGCGCCATATTTCCAAGCACAACTGCATAAACGAACCACGATTTTCAAACATTTTTCTTCCAATAAACGTAAGTGTTCGTGTGTATTTGGTACCTGGGATTCTTTGTTTCCCGTAAAATCACGTATATTTGAAGACAAAGATGCATGGTTTGTGCTACTTTGCTCTCTTGTCTTTGAAACAGGAAAAGTGTCATGATACGCAAGCAGGTCAATTGCTATAGACTAGTCAATTGGCATTTACGCCAGTTAATGACAAGACTAATTGAAAATTATAAATTAATAATTTTAATATGATTTTAGTACCATTGAATAGCTCTCGGAAAAACACGCGAAATCGACTATTAGAAAACGTTTTTCGGATACCGGACGAGGGAGTTTTGCTACTCGGATTCTAAGATGTAAAATATTGACTTTTAATTTTTAAGAGTTGACCACGGGTTTGACTAGTGTTTGACCCCTCCTATTTAGTCTCTAATAATAATTGTTTATCAAAATATGTGTTGGTTTAACAAGTAAACAAGTGTGGGTAATCTATAAGGTTAGGTGTCAAATAGATGGATCATCTTTATATTTATTTCCAAAATTATAACACAAATCATTGTTTTATTAGATGAGATTTAGAGAGAGGGACGAGCAGTGAGTGAAAGAGAAAGAGATGAGTAGAGAGGAAATGAAAGTAGTTAGGATTAGTGAATTGGCCGTTAGTGATGGATGATGTGTTTATATAGTTCTAAAGGTTTTGTTGATTAGAGGTGATGACACAATCAGTTGAGTCTTAACATGAGGATATATGCAAAGAGTTGAGGTATAATTAATTAATTGCTTTTGTTCTTTGATGTTTAGATTTGTCTCTAATTAGATGTGCATACACTCATGGTTATGGGTAGTCATAAATTGTTAAAGGAAATGATATGAATTTAGTTAATCATCTACAATTAGTGCTTTATAATTGAAAAAGAAGATAATGGTATAAAATGCTCTATTATTGTATAGATCGGTTGGGTTTCCAATATACTCGTATGTACTACAGTCTATTGCAATTCCATATAGTTGCCTTGATGCATTATTCCTCTTTAAATTAAGTCTGAGAACATTTGGTTCATGTGTATGGCTAAATACATTTAGTTAATAGGACTTAGGCAAGTAATGAATTGAGTATGGCCTTGATGTTGGTTGGGCCATAATTTATGATAGGCAGGCCTAATGATAATTACTAAGAAACAAGCTAAGATTATGTGATGCCGAATTTTTGTGAAGTTGATGGTGTTTATGTGATGTTATGCTATAGTGGTTAGGATTGATGTTGACTCCTCTTATGGTTGGGATTAATAGATCATGTATGGCTTATGGGGATTATAAATTTTATAGCGACTAATAATCGAGATGAAAGAACTAATGGATCATGAAAGGGTAGGCTTGGCTTGTCGTCAAATGAGGTGGGAACTCTTATACCTTTTTCGTAATCATTCAGTAATTTACATTTTGATCATAGCATGTTGTGTGTCCTTGGGTGAGCATGTTGTTTGCTATGTGCCGTTGAATTCCCCGCGGGAAGTGCATGTGGAAAGACCACATATTCTCGCTAAGTTGAGTAGCACGAGAAGGGCAATAGTATTAGTAGCACGGGAAGTGCAGTATTATAAATAGCACGGGTAGTGCAGTAGTATTACTTTTTATGTTATAAACTAATTTATGTCTTTAGTAGCACGAGAAGTGCGATATTATAAACCGAGGTAATTGGGGAAATTGGCGAGTGCATATCATCATTGGTTGATCGCAAAAGGTTGTAGTATGGGATGCAATCTCTGCACCTTTCCTTTCTTAACATGTTATGTTATAATATGATGACTTGCTGAGTGTTGGGTGCTAAAGGTGTTTACTGCTTTCTTTAGTAGAACTGTAAAGTATGATAATGATTACTTGAATGATGTACCTGTTTCCACTGAGCACCCCTTTGGGATGATGTGCTCACTCGTTTCCACTTCAGTTTCAGTTATCGGAAGAGATGATGCACGTGAAGAATTGCGTTCGTAGTTCAACGCTTGATTGAGTTGGTCTTTGTGTATTATCTTACATCTGTATTCTCTGTAAAATTGTAACAACAAATTTCTATATTTATATCACTTGAGAGGTTTTTATTTATAAATATCCGAGTGTTTGGGTTTCTTTTAAGTTTCTTCTGTAATTAGGTATTTAGTAGACGATCTAGTTTTCTTGACGCCTTTTAGGGTAGGCCATTAACCAGGTGATTAGGCGGATCGTTACAAAAAGGAAGTCCCGAGGGTTGAGTATCACCAAAATATGGATGTTCACTTACCATTGTCGACGAACTTCGGTGAATTACCGTCTAATAATCTTTGTTGTTGATGAGCATAATAACCTAGATTATATATTTAGGTTTCGTTTTTTTGGTGACTTAAGTTGGATTTGGAAAGTAAGCATGTGAGTAAAGCGTGTGAAGGGCATTGTTGTCCGAGTCAGAATTAATTACATGGATCGGTCTAGTGAGTCAATTCTGGTTTTTGCACTCCCTTGATAATTTTTTGCTCTCCTTTGACAAAATCCAAAACAGTACCAGAACCTTTTCTATGTTCGGTCAGACCTATTCGTTGAACGAAGATGCTACAGACCCCCCGTTTTCCTCCCCCAACCTTGCCCCCACTGATGTGTCAAGCAGTGAGTGGCTACTCCATCCCACCCACCCCACCAGATTAACAGGGGGGTTCCCCTATGTGTTTGACACATCAGTGGGGGCAAGTCCGGGGGAGGGAAACCGGTGGGTACATAACATTTTCGTTGAAGACTCAACCTCCCACCATTCCTCTTCGTTACATTTACCCGGAGCGGTGAATCGGGCGACAACATTTTCCTGTAACTCAGTGTTATTATCATGAAAGGATCCATCTACAATCAAAGCTTTTAAGGAGATTACTCATACAATTGCATTAGTCCTTAAGAAACAACATTAAATCTTGAATGTTTTAATTATTATTTAAAGTTTTCTTCAAGATTTACTCAATCAAACAACGTCGTTTTCTTTTCATTTCATAAACAGGTTTAATGGCTAACTAATTTCTCTCTATCTCCCTTTTGCGTTTGCAGCTGTTTCAGCCCTCAAATGGCGTTTGCCTCATTTCACACAGTGGTTATAGCGTTTGCGTTCATCGGTATAATACCAGTTTTGGTTATGGAGCTCTTGCGTATGCTTACAGGTATCATATCAGTTGTGCAGAATTGGTTCACCGAGTCAAGTACCCGATTCAGTCTTCACCTTTCCCCCCCTAAAGAATTCTTTTCAAAATCCAACCTATAAGAGGAAACTTAGGATCTGCATTAAAATCTTTGGATATACAATATTTTTCTCGTATATTCTTTCCCTACTCAACATTTATTTCCCAACTGAATACACCAGAAAATCCCAAAATATTAGCTGCTTTGACGTACATAAAAAACCATCCCAGAAATCAGAATATTCTCAAACAATACAGTTTCCAATAGCCGCACATAACCCTAAGGAAGTATTCACATCATCAAACCCTAAGGAAGCAATGGAGTGCTCTAGTTCAGAATCGAATGCTATGTCAAAAGGTGTATCCCAAATAACTGATAAGTTACAAGAGACTATTCTGGAGTACGACGCTAATGGCATGAAGATTATTCAGTTTGGAGATGAGATTGAAGAGGAAGAAGAAGAAGAGGTGGAGATAGACCTTATTGGTACCCTGTTCTTACCAAGAAGGCTTACAGCTAAGCAAGTGGAAAGGCACATAAAAAATACCTGGCCTTTTATCCCAGAAGGTGAAATCAAAGTTATTGAAATCGAAAGAAATATCATGGTTTTTACACTCAAAAAAGCAAGCGCAGTCAAGAAGATCTTTCAAGGAAGGCCATGGTCTGTGGACGGCAATCTAATGATAACAGATATGTATGACCCAACTGGATTATATACGGATCTGGATTGGGAGCATGTAGAGTTTTGGATATGGTTTAGGTTCATATTACCGGAGCATTTAAACCAAAAAACTGTGCGTGAAATGGCGGAGTTAATGGGAGAAGTGATTGCAGTTGATCCACCTGAAGGACTTCCAGATACTGGAGATTGTTTTAGAGTATGTGTGAAAACCAAAATCACACAACCATTAATTAGAGGTGCATTGGTTATTACTGCTGCGAGAACGACCAAATGGTATAGTTATGAAAAGCAACCTCACAGACTATGCAGAAACTGTTATGTTATCCAACCTCATGATACAAAGCAATGCAAGAAGAATGAAATTCTCCTCAAAGAACTCCATGACAAGCCCCACAAATTTGGAGATTTCAAGAAACCACCAATGTTGATGCTGAACCCTCCAATACCAAGTCATAGACCAAAGAAATCCAGTGTCAAATACACACCCTTTGTACCCCCTAAGGATGGAATTAGAATAGCTGAACCCAACACCCAAGCTCCATAAGATAGCATGTTATGTGATGATGAACCAACTAGGTCGGTGAAACGTCATAGAAGTGCAACCCAATCTGTTGTTGAGCCTGTAATTCAAATGCACAACTCTGATGTACCTGTAGAGCTCCCACCGGTGAACAATGCCACAACAGAAATGACCAAAGTTTTTAAGAGGGCTGGAACAACAAGCAATGCTAGGGGAGATCAGGTATAAAAGTTTTCCAGTAATTTTGTGATTTCTAATCATTTATGCGTCTTAGATTCCCAATTTTATTCAGTCCTTTTTAATAGTATACTACATGTATTTAATAGCTCTTTTCTTTCAGCATTAGATAACAAATTATAGGACTTTAACGTATGATAGATTTTTCGCATTCAATTCTCAGTCTCTAAGTTTTACTTTAACCACACAAGTAAATGCCCATCATTACTGCATTTTGCATGAATTCAAAAACCATTTAGAACATTTACTGCACATAGGTTTCAACTTCTTCCTAAATCATACACATATAGATAGTTTTAGCATTGTTAGAGTACATCAATTAAGCATTCTTAGTAAGATGAAGGTTCTATCATGGAATGTCCAAGGGTTCAAAAGTGTAGAAACTAGGAATCACCTTAAAGAGATCATACGCACACAAAGCCCAGACATCATCTTCCTATGTGAAACTAAGTTACATAACACCAAAGTTAAACCCCTGCTTAGAGCTTTCAACTACCCAAATAGCATCATCATAGACTCGATAGGTTTATCTGGTGTCCTAGTCCTAATCTGGAAGGATGGTTTCTCATGTGAGTTAATGAATTCAGACGATAACTTGATACATGTTCTGGTGCAAAGTGATCTTAGTAAACCCGAATGGCTTATATCATGTATGTATGGGTTTCACAATTATCAAAAGAAGAAAAAGCAATGGGAGTTTATTCGAGATCTCGGTAATACATCTCACAGCCATGGATGTTACTGGGTGACCTCAACATTCATCTGCTTAATAATGGGGAGCGGGCTTCCTCCTCTTCAGACTGATTTGTTCATAGTATTCTTCAAGAAACAGGTTTGGAAGACATTGGCTTTATTGGCAAAAGTCATACATGGAAAAACAGTACGGATGGAACAGGAGGAAAAAGATCAAGAATCGACCTTGCCCTTAGAAACAGTGAATGGAACGTAGCATTTCCGTCCTCAAAATTACTTCACCTTAATCAGTTGGGAAGTGATCACAGCCCTATACTTCTATTTGATGATTATAATCAGCCAAAATTATGGAAACCCTTTCGGTTTTTCTACACCTGGTTACATGACAAGTCCTGCGCTATGCAGATAGCACTTGCCTGGAGCAAAGAAGTGGATGGTTCAGTGGCATTCAAATTGGCTAAAAGACTGCAGTTCACAAGGATAACTCTGGGCAGATGGATTAAATTGCATTTTGGGGATATAAATCAAAG
>JAJJMA010035533.1:543-16075 GCA_023529015.1 Papaver nudicaule
TCGTCCGCAGATGGATTTTGTCCTAAAATCTTGATTTTCTTTTTTTTTTCTTCTCTGTTCTTCTTCAAAGATTTGATTTCACTTCAAAATTTCTGACCTAAAACGAAATTTGATTTTAGATTTACGGTTAAAAGATCTTGCTCTTAAAACCCATCTAAGATTTTTTGAAAATCCTTCGATTTTAGTTAGATATAGATTACAGGGTACATCACTTTCATCTGGGTTGGGGGTTTTCTCCTTTGCTTTTTCCTCTTGATGTTTCATATTATGGTTCATAACTATCTAGTTATTTGCATCGTCATTGTAGTTAGATGTGTATAGATGAATAATCAGTAGACCTTATTCTTAAAACCTATTAAGCTTTTTAGGACAAAATCATGATTTTAACCTTGTTTAGGGCTTCATTCCTCCTGTCTTTTTATTGTTGTTATGGATAATAATTGTTGAATGAAATTATTCTAATTCACCCTTGCTTATTTCATTGATTGTCTGTTGCAGTGACAGAAGTGAAGAAATGGGTTAATCTCTGTGCGGTTAGCTGGTGAATTTGGAAGAAGTGAAGACGAGTGCACTGTTGGAGCATAACAGCAGGGAAGACATGCTTGTAGTGCTGCTGCTGGGTTTGTTGCCGTTGATTGGATGTGGTTTATTGAGAATAGTTTGAACTGTGATTTGTGTGTGTGTGTGGATATGATTTACAGGGATGGAGATTGTGAGCTAGGAAGAAACCAACAAAACTCACAACTACATGAGCATCAACACGCACATCCACTGTTTGTGAAAACGCCTGAACAGAAGCCGTAGAACAACAAGAAAAGTGTGATCATGAGCTAGTAGTTGTAGGGATTGGAAGAATGATTTTAAAGCTTGAATTAGGTGTCTGCGTTGAGTCATGAAAGGGGTTGGTGTTTGATTTGAAGCTAGAGCTTGCGAGATCGTGTTTTGAGATGGATTTAAGTGCGGGAATGAACTGGTTTTGCTGTTGTTGTTGTGCTGCTGTTGCTACTGTTGTTGCCCTGCTACTGTTGCTGCGCTGTTGCCGCCATGCTGCTGTTGTTGCCGCCATGCTGCTGCAATACCAACTTGACAGACAATTTCATTAGCATCAACAGCTTGTCTATAACAATCAATGTTCGATGAAGTAGCTGTCTCGGCGCCATTGTATCTCTAAGCCTGTCAGCGGTAAAAGTGTCACCTGGAAGAAATTAAATTCATTGCCGGCAAAGTCAGTTGATCAGCGACCCATTTTGGCAAAGCACTAGTCAGTTATGCACCAACCTAACTCAACTTCTCCGAAATATCATCTCAATTATCACTGGTCTACTGTCGCCGATAGTATGAGTACCTTGAGGATAGCAGCTTCATAGGGTATAAACACGTCAGCAAGAGCGACAAGATGCTAAGCATGGCTGAGGTTTCCTCTTGATTATGTCTCATCAACGTATTGCGGCAGCGAAAAATGGCTGAGTCTTAGCAAGAGCGGTGGTCAATTGGCTAACGGCGATATTCAATTAGAAATTACAAAGGATAGAGATCTCACATCATCAAGAAGGAGCATCGGGGAATCACTGTGTAGGTTTGGAGCTTGTATACTCTCGCTATGACGATTCGAATCACAACTGCCGTTGTATTTGCATACTTGGAGATTACAACATGAGTGTGAAGTTCAGAGCTTGGAAGGGTTAGCTTCATTGTGAACCACAATAAGATTTGTCTAGTCGAAGAGCAAAGGATGGCAAAGTTACTTCGTCAAACTGATCAATTCAAGGTCTGGCGAAAGAAAAATGAGAACACCAAGCTTGTCACTGTAGCGCCAACTGGTTGATACGTTGCCAATACCAACAATTTTGGACTAACATCATAGTTATATGGCTAGAATTCTAGTTTCATTCGCTGAGCAACACTAAAGTCAGTAAATAGAAGTCATTCACCACGTTGATAGTTGGTAACAGCGGGTTGAAATACATTGCCTGCTCGCCGGTAACAGAGATTCAGGAGGAACTTATTCATGCTTTGGAGGAAGCAGTCACTTCAGTGAATTGTCGCCAACAAAAACTTCGTCGTTTTACATAGGAGTATTGCCATTCCAGTATGACGGCGATAAGAAAAGGAGCATTTAGGGTGTATATGGAAATAGCATTTCAACATTGCAACATCAGCAATCTTGGAGCAGCCAACCCGAAGAACACAGTAATTTCAGCTCGCCGTATCATCATCTCAATTTGTGATCGCTCAGAATCACCTGTCCCGATGAGTTCAGGATAATTTGATGTCGCTGAGGCCAAATTAGCTATCTCGCTGATTATTAGTCTTGAACGCCGAAAAGGGAAGAAATCTAACTCTCTTCTACCCTATTTTATTACTGATTTGTTACTGGTTAACAAGTCTTCATCAAAAATTTATGTCTTCAAATTACTTTTGTTTATAGTTTACAATCAGCGAATTTGTTTTACAAACGCATTTAAGACTTTGTGAAAGTTTTAAGTAAAAACATTTACTTATAATTGAACACATATTATTGTCTACCATGTGAATACTTCATCTTACTGTCTACTAAGCGTCATTGAATTTCAGCCCCTAGTGCAGCAGCCATTCTCTTATCGCCGATCAGAATGAGGATCCTTTTTCATCTCAGATCCGCGTAGTTATAAAGGGCGTACAACACAGAGGGGAGACTTCTGAACCTTATACTATGAATCTTCTTACTATGATATTTAATTCAGCATATACATCTGATAATTCTGTTTGTCGTCGTTAGGTTACATCTCTTTTTTCTTGCAGCTGAAATCGAGAACATCGGCGACATCGATATAAGAAAATTCTATATGCTAAAGTTGGAAGTTTACATTTTTTTAATTTAATACGTTATCATTCTTAGTAGCTCAAATATTTCTAGTTTGTTGTTTGGAGTTAAGGCATTGTAGCATGTCATTTAGTAGTCTACATTTCTTTAATATTCTACATTTCTGACTTATTATTGAAAATCCCAGGTACTTAATAAGCTATACGGCGAATTGTGAGCGAGAACCCGGGAATCGCTGAACTTCGGCTCCTAGCACTGGAATACTCCTTCCGCCGACTCAAATAAATGATAAGCACTTCCTACCATTTAAATTTCATCTTTCTCAAATATGAATTGGATTTCAAAGTAAGAATTTTTTATGTCGCCGGTCATCGTAGCTTAGCGCATTGTTATACCACATTACAATCAAAATTATGTTCGGCGGACGTACTTTTTGCACACTAGAGAAACTCAATAGAGATACTAATAACATTTGTCACGATAAATTGGAATTTCTTAGTTTATTTCACATTCTAAGTCACATACTACAATTTCCAAATACTTTAGACTATTTAAAAATTTCATCACGACACAACTTAGCACGCTACCATATCACATGCAAAACGTGCTAAAGAGCATCATAATCAAATGATATAGTTCATTACAAAATTACTTGTGCAAAGAATGATCAGCGGTGTGAGGACATAGCGACTGCATAGTCTCACACCTCCAAAATGGCATCCTGCTGCTAAGTTTAAGATGCAAAGTTTTTCAAAATCCGCCGAAATCAAACCAAATGATTACATATGGCTGTGACGCGCAGTGTAATGTAACCATGATTATACTTAGGAATCCACCTCGCTCAACCCAAGAGAGCAGCTGGGGCAAAATTTCAATCAGGTTTAATTTTTGTAATACTATGTGATCACCGCTAACCCATGGGGCAATATTATTACTCCACCATATTCTCGATATATTTTTGCCTTTGAGCACAGGTAAGGAAGTCAATAGTTCGCCTTCACGAATAAGCGAAAGAATAAGCCAATGAGCTTGGCCGACTATATGAGTTAATCAGTGAAAAAGCGCCGAAAGAATAAGCCAATGAGCTTCGCCGACTATATGAGTTAATCAGTGAAAAAGCGCCAAAAGAATAAGCCAATGAGCTTCGCCGACTATATGAGTTAATCAGTGAAAAAGCGCCGAAAGAATAAGCCAATGAGCTTAGCCGACTATATGAGCTAATTGCTCCTGACCAAAAAGGTCCTATTGAGGCAAAAATGCCAAATATCTTCAAAGTTACAAAGACATATACGGAGGCAAAAATGCCAAATATCTTCAAAGTTACAAAGACATACTGAGGCAAAATTGCCAAGAAAATTACAAGGCTCAATAGCCATACGCTGAGGCAAAATTGCCAAGAAAATTACAAGGCTCAATAGCCATATACTGAGGCAAAATTGCCATGAAAATTATACGCTGAGGAATAACAAAACATTTTGGATTTCAGTGATCATAGCTTTGAATAACAGGGAATCTGGCCACTCGAACTGTAATTCCTTACGTGTTACTTGTTGATCTGTAAGTGATGGCAGAAATAATATAAAACTCCAAGAGAACTCCCTGTAGGGACGGCTCTCGGTTAACCAACCACTTATAATAGATCGCCGACGAGCACAAGTAACAATGTATAACGTAAGGGTGTGATGTGGTTAGAAAGAAGTTGTCAGCTCATCATTGAAACCAAGTGGATTTGATTATACCGGCCGTAAAAGGAAAAGCAAAGTAAAGATTGTATTTGATCCTCAAAAGGATTAAAAACAGGAGGAATTGACAAGGAATTCATCTTCTTCGGCGACAGAATGACTCTCCATCTCATTATTTTCAAACATTGCTTGAAAGACATATGCTTCCTCACAAAATTTTTGGGGCGAACAATTGAATTCGGCAAAAGTCGCCATCAACATTCACATAGCACGGCAAGCCATCCAGGGGCATAATAAAAAGCCGTACAATAATTTTATCTCAGCATACTATAACTTTGAATTTATATAGTGCTCTTCAGCTTCATCATGAGTCAAAAAATGTTGCATATATTATTACCGTTGCATTACCCCGCTATGACTTTAAACATACACAATGGAAAAACTAACTTTGCTTTCAAGTTGCTTGGATAGAGCATACCTACAGGAACTTCAAGCATCACCGCTTTTTAAGAAGACAAGGAGCTGATTACAACGATCTTCGCCAAAGAATTCAAGCTTGGTACACATGTCGCCGACCTGCATAGGACTAAGTTGGATTTCAGCTGATAGACATGGTAACATCAAATGCTTTCAAATTGACCAAGGGGCAACCGCCCAACTATTTACTTTACGCCGAATAAACCAGCTAAGTATCACAAACTTTACAAATATTTCATTATAAACTCAATAACGATACATTGGTCATTATAAATACATTTCCACTTCTTTTATGAGTTACTAACCATGGCAGGGGCACAAACACTAAGTTTGTATTACTATTTGCATCTACAATATTATCTTTTACCTTCAAAATTTGCTTTGTTATATGCCTTAGTACGCTAAATCTTGAATTTGAGTAACCGCTATAATTTCATTCAAATGGATCGGCGACTTTACAACAATATACCCGCTGAACACCACGAATTTTCGTTGATGTGAAATTGGTAACTACAAGTTGATACACGCTGGGGCAGTGGTTCAATCTTATATTACCCGCTGAACTTAGCAATAAACAAGCAATAGTCATCTAACTGCCGAGAGCTAAGTATCATTTACCCAAGTTATTATATTAGCATGTCATAACTACTTAGAGTTATTGTTTCCTATTGCATTTTACAAGACTCATAGCATGACCAACAGGGGCAGAGCCATATATAAAATGCAGAAGTCTTGACTTGTTTTTGCTTTCAAAAGTCTCGACTCTTTACTTTTCAAAGCAAAAAGGGGCAACCATGTACATGAAATACAAAGCTTCTTTTTAATTTCTCTATGATTCATTTGTAGGACATCACATGGAGAATACAAGGATTTTAAAGCAATACAAAGCAGGCATAGCGGTAAAAGCAAGAAACCAGACACGTCAACCACAAGTTGGTGAATCTAGAGTCGTTGCTTTAGAACCTCGCGCAAGAGTAGGGGCAAATATAGATATATATTTTAAAAGCAAGCTGTACTCTTCCGCTCAGTTCCTTCAGCAACAACAAAAATTCAATCAACTTTCACTCGCAAAGTCCGTTGATATACAATTACCGCTCTGAAGATTCACAAGTAAACAGTTCAGATTAGGATCCTCAACAACAAAGATCGCCGAAGTATACCTTGGGCTGCAAAACTTCTCATCTCTCCTCCAGTTGAAGAAGCAGACAAAGCATTTACTTTCAAATAAATATCGTTGAAGCCAAGTTTTCATCAAACAACACTCAACAAAAAATGTATTTGCAGACGGCGGAAACAGTCAATACCTCTTTCACACTAATGGTCGCCGAACCTTGTCAGCCTATCGAAGAAAAAGCTCCATAGATTTTCGCACAACGGTATTCTCAACAAGCAATGGTCATCCGCCGAAGATAGAAGATCCGCTCAAATTTACATCAGCGCACTGAAGTCCAAATTTCAGAGTCAGTCAAGCACGATTGAAGACAACACACCAATCTATGTCAGAGCCATGGCCGCCAACAGAAGATTCGTCCAAGACATTTTGCCGAAAAAAGCCATCCAAATCAAGAATAGATCCAGCCAAGTTACTTCGAAGACTTTATTTCTTACTCCGCCTGCACCAGATGACACTTCAAGGAGATTTTTCTTAAGGATTAATCTGCGAACCATCCATAATGTTTAGAAAATGCTTTATACAAATAAAAGCATCCTAGAGGTGAAAAGACTATCAATGAGAAGCACATAATCATCAACATAAGTTTTAGGTTTATCACCGTGCATAGGAGATCAGCGGGTGGAACGCCAAGGACCACATTAGCGTACAAATGCCGCTGAAGCTACATCAACAAATGACCGCTGAAGTTACATCAGCGAATATCGCCAGAAGAATGGAGGGCGAACTGTTGTCAGCGGGTAAAGGACACGCCACCGACAGGAAGCTGAGAAGTGGTTGAGCATTTATGAGAAGATCAGAGTGGTCAGGTTGTCAGAGTTGACTCGTTGACCCAGTGGGATCCGCGTCAGCAATCCTTATCCAGTAGAAGACTAGTCCGCTGAAGTTAGAAGAAGGGAAACTGAGGTCGCCGACCATGCTTGTTGGCGGAAGAAGACACATGATTATTGGGTATTGGAATGTATTCGCTATGTGGCGCCAAACTAAGGCTGTCGTAACTTAACCTCACCTAGGAAAAGATACACCATAGAAGAATTCTAGCATAGGATTCCCTTTTGAAGGTAGTATAGTAAATTCGTCAAATAGGTCACATATAAATAACAATGTAACCCTAAAAGAGAGGGATGGTCTCAATTATCTTCTCTCTCTACCCCCATCTCCTTCTCTACTACTCCTCTACTCAAGAACATGAAGAACACTTGAAGTTCTCATGAAATCCATGTAATAATACCACATAAATCACTAATAAATCCTTGTGTTTATATGTATCATGTGTATATTAAATTGGGTGTATTGGTAAAATCTCTCCATGGGGATTTTACCAATTACATCATGTGTACAGACGTAAAGTCAAGCATGCTAATAAACTGCAAAGGAAAGCGGCCAGACTCATGAATGTTATTCGAATCTTTGAAGCAGCCAATAAAGATCGAAATCACTCTAACTCCTTAAGGGCAACACAAGGAGCGGAGAAATTCAAGAGAGCCAGAACTAAGAAAGGAAAACTTAGTTCGGAAAAAGATTCAATACCACATCAAGAGCATAATCATGCTCTACCTTCTTCGCACTAAGTGCAAGAAGGATTGGCATCTCATCCACTGCCCCTTGGGATGAGAAGTCATAATGTGGTCGGGCAAGTCCTAGAGTCTTTTTCGTTTTCTGTATCTATTTTGTAAGTAATTGATAACTCACAATTAAGCACCTTTTCATTGTCACTAGACCGAGAGTGTAATGTCGAGCCTTGCTCCATGGAACTCATGATCACCAGGGATCAGATTGTCTAGACAAAAGGTTAAAATTGTTTATGGGTATCTCTGAAAGTGAGACACGTCAATGAAAGAACAAAAATAATTTGCGTACACGGTTCCCGAACCGTCCCGCCTAATCAGAACGATATTAGGGTAAATCCTTATCGTATCTGACAGTTAATGTGATCCTTATCTCTTCGAAAATTCTTGAAAAGAACTGTTTATAAGGAAATCGGAAGTCTATTCTTATTTCATTCTAAACTTTTCAACATGGTAGAAATCCTTGATATTACTTCTCAAGGCAAGGATCCTAAGTCAACTGACAAGGGTACCATGAAACCAGATTATCCTTTGAGAATAACCAAAAACAAAGGAAAAAAACCATGGTTCAAGAAGAAGAAGAAGAAGAAATCAAAATCTGACAAGGATGAAAAGCCTTCTCAGAAGAATCAAAGGATTGCATCCATTCTCAAAGAATGCAGAGAAACAAAGAGAGAATTAAGATCTCTTGGAGAAGTGTTTCTAAAAACTCTGGCTGTTCAACAAGCTCTTGTGAGTCAACAAGAAGAGCTTATGAAAGAAGTGCATAAAGTCTCTACAAAAGAGACAAAGGAATTCGAGTTTGATATTCCTATGCCCATGAATGAAGATCAAGATATTAAGGAAATCAATGACTTCGTCATGACTTCTTTCAAAGAGAATTAGTTGGTTCCTTGTGAGAACTTGTTCTTACTTTTGCCTAAGGAATATAAACTAAATCTGTTAAGTAGTTTGCCTTTTCATGCTTTTTAGAGTTTTTCAAGCATGTACTACTTTATTTCATTAATAAAAGTTCTTTTTAGATGTTATTAATGATGATTGCAATACTTGATTTGTCTACCTCAATCTTATTGCAATACATAGCTTTTTCCATTGCTTCGGCAGTGACGTAAAGCTATGTCTATTTACAAAAGTTATGCTTTTTTTCACGATTAAGAAACTTTTGGGTTATATGATTTCTAGAAGTTTTTCCAAACTCGAGATCATAGACTCTTTTTCCGGAAAAATTGGCTAAGTAAAAGAGATTATTAACAAAGCAAAACTGGATAACATTCAATTGTTCTTGTCCATATTCGTCTTTGTCAGTTGTTCTTTAATGAATGACACCACACGGGGGAGAGTTCTTATCTTGAACTTGCGCTTAATAACAAATCTTTTTGGGGAGCGTGGATGTGGAATATTGGGAGAAAGTTGTATTTATATTTCTCCATAAGGTGAGAGCTCAGGAATCTTTTTGTTCAGATTACCTAAGTATACCATCTTTGAACTTGATATGCGAGTACTTAGCTTAACCTATCATCATAGGTTTATGAAACCCTAGTCTCGAACTACTTTGTCATATTTTTGTGACAAATAGGGGGAGAATACATATGGTTCTTGTTCTTGTGGTGCATAACCATAGGGGGAGAACATCATGTGCTTACTTGTTGTGCTTTTCACAAAGCAAGTAAGGGGGAGTAATTAAAGCTGAGAAGAAGCTTCGTATCAAGAATGAGTAGAATCACTTTAAAATGTGGGATGAGCATACTAACCCACGTAAGCTTAAGCGTACCTTTATGGTTGTTTGAGCTGGATATGTTGTAGCTGCTGACTACGGATTCATCAACAAGAGTTTAATGAACACATCTAGACTCAAGGGAGAAGTTGAAGAATTCAAGAAATCAAGATATATCTGGTTAATACTTAATTGTATATTATTTGAATCCATATGTAAATTGGTTTTGTCACTAAAATTGACAAAGGGGGAAATTGTTAGGACATTGTCCGGTCAAACCCACTAGCGTTGGTATGCCAAGCTAGTTGTCAGTTTTAGGTGTCAAAACTCAATTCTTGATTTAGCCTACTAGAGTTTAGATTTCGGAATTGGGATATAGACAAAGTAGTAGAGACCTTGAAGACGAAGACTGTGAAGACAAAAAAGACATCAATTATTCTTCATCGACAAAAGGTTAGTAGGAGTTATGACTTTATGGAAATTCTTCTATTCTACTTTCTCTATTTTTTTGAAATATAGTCGACTACTTTAGTAGTGATCATAGCGATTGAGATCGTATTCTTGTCTAACATGGCCTTGTGTCATGACTAGTATTTGTTCCCACAAATGCTATGAGTACAAGAATGAATGAGATAGATTCGATACCATTTGTCAATTGCAATGGTTTGCTTGCAAATCATTAGTTGGATATGGGTGAATCTAAAGGAGTACTCTTGAGCAAGAGTCCATGGATTACAGCTGAGGACGTACACACGTCTAAGTCCTGGCTAAGCCCAGAACTTCCAGCGGAATCCAAGTTTGGCCTAATCTGAATGGCGGACGGTTCACGAACCGGTACGCAAACCAGAAACTCGGATTTCTACTGGGTTCCAAAGTGACTGAACATTTCGCGAACCTACGCGAACCTAGGTTTCGGTTATTTTGGATGGTATTCAGATTAAGTGAATATTCTTCCAGAATTTCACTTGGGTTAAACTCTGAACTCCTTTATCTCTTAGGTGGACTTGTATATCACATAATATCTTTTGTGGTCCATCTAACGATCCTCAGTGAGTCAATAAGATAAAGATTATCTCTGGTCTGTTGGATTCTATCTTGAAGTGTTTTTGAGCTAACAAAACACTTGGCAGATAAATGTTAAAGAATTCCAATTGAGATTAATCTCTATTACTTGGTTGGCAAGTTTAGGGTTTCCTTGACTTGTGGGACAAGTAATTGATTGCTTTATTCCAAAGGACCCTATCTTATTGAGTGTTATAAATAGAGGTGTCTACTGACAAATACCGCAAGCATCAAGCATACGTGAAGGTCCTTAGGGAAGTGATCGTAAACTCTTTTCACTTCGGTGAATGCTTGTTGTGGTATAGTCATCCTCTATAGTTTGCAGCTCCTCTGGGAACTCCCTACGACTATAAAAGACTTCTCTTGAGAGTTGGGAAGCATAGGTAGGAGATTGGGACCTTATTTGGTTGAAATCGGATTAACCTGTAACCTTGGTAACCTGATCACGTTCTTGTTTATTCCATAGTCCGTCTCTTCTGCTATACGACTATTCAAGAACTAATTCGTTACACACAGGGTTGAAAGGTAGCAACGCACTGCTGCACTCGGTGTTGTAAGACCTAGTTAGCTCCGGTTGTACAAGTTTCTTAACTGATTCTTCGTGTACAACTGAGGTAGAGACAAATTGGGCATAGCTTACTCGGTTTGCTTGTCAACCCTGATTTGTGAAGTAGATTTCCGTATGACCTGTAGCAATCCGAAGGAAGTCAACTTGTGTATGAGAAACTGATAGAGGACAGTTCGATCATACGTCAACAATTAGGTTGCAAAGCCAGTATTGCTGACACAAGCCTTTGACAACGGTCAAAGCAACTCCTAGGCCTGTAAAGGACGTCAGCTGAGGGAATCAAGTGCGTGACGATCTGTGGGGGATCTAGAGACGTAAGGAGTGCGACAGTAGCCAATTCGCTTGGAGGGCTTGAGTTGGTCTCTGCCACATCCCAGACCGAAGTCTTATAGTAGGCTAGAGTTTGTAGTCAGTTTGTACTGGGCGGTGTTCAATCTGCACGAGGTCCCGAGGTTTTTCTGCAAGGCAATTTCCTCGTTAAAAAAACGTTCTGGTGTCTTGTGTGATTTTCCTTTCCGCAATTATATAAACTCTGACATATAATTAAAAGCAAACACAAGAAGTACGTTATCCATAATCGTAGAGTTTACTCCAAAGATTCATCTTTGTAGAGTTGATCCCTAGATCACAACTCCGGTTATCTAGGTTTGGATATTGATTTTTGAGATCGTCCAAACCTAACCATAAGACTCACTAGCCCAAACGAAAAGTTGGTCGTATTTCGGTACCCCTCATTTTTCACTTTATTAACTTAGTTATGTATTTTCTTAACTTAGCCATTTCTGTTAACTTAGCTATCTCTGTTAACGAAGTCATCTCTGTAAATTAACTGTTGGCTTAGTTGTTCTATCCACGAGGGTATCCTAGCTAACGTAGCACGATGTGCTTGCTAAGTATCAAATCTACCTAGGTAGCTCTCATTGACGTATGCTATAAGAAAATAAGTAGCAACATTTTTATGTCTTGTATTGTGTGTGTGCATATATTATATATCTATATAATAATAAGATAATTAAATCTTCTACACCATTTATTTTCACTTGCATCATAATAACTTAATTTACAAAATCGAATATGAATCTTTGATTTAAACACCTTGCATATAACTTTGTTTCATTTTTTTTCTTTCTTTTGCTAGAAATAATGTAAAGTCAAATTTCCGGTGAATTTATATAAATTCGCCCTTTGCCTTGTCTGAAAAAAACAAAAAAGGAAAAGAAAAACAAAACTTATGCTTCGAAGGATTTTGGTGCTGAATTCCAATCTAGAAGAGCCATAAGACATGACCTAAGGATATTATTTATTTGTTTGTTTTAGATGAACTTATAAAGTTAAGATCTTAAAGTGCATTATTTTAAGTTAATTATATTACTGTTTGGATCATCATATTTTTGAGTTTTGATAATTAAGAAGATTATATTTTAAATAGTGAAATTATATCTTGACATAATATTATAGATTACCCATAGATAATCCACCCCATACGGCTCCATACCCGCCCCGTCCCAGTTCATGTGGGTAATGGGGTGGATATGGATAATTTTTTACGAACGGGGCAGTGACAGGTATTTGGCATACCGTACCATAGGCACCCCACGCCCATATCTAGGGGTGAGCAACGGGTGGACGAATGCGGATTAGGGGTCACCCGCGTCCAATCCGTCAAAGTTTTGGATTTGAAAAGTCCACTCGTGTACAGTCCAATCACTTGCGATTTGACACTCGCGGATGAGCTGGTGATGCGGACCGGATGCGGATCACCCGCGGTTTTCATTTACAAAATAAAAATAAAAAAATGATTAAGATTAAAGCTTCATTCAACCTTTCCGATGCTTCAAAGAAAGTTGTTCCTAAAACTAAAAGTGTTAAATCTGTTCATGCTGAAGACATGACCAAGAAGAGGAAGAAACCAACAACAACAAAGCCTATTGCTGCTACTGTTGTTCCTAAATCGAAAACTAGTCAAAAAATCTGAACCTGCACATACGAAGAACAAAACTATTGTTCCTGCAAAGGATGTACAAACACGGATATAACTTCGTTAATGTATATGAATGTACCACTCCTTTCATCTTTGCAACAAAACCGTTCTTCTCTTTATCGACAGAAAAACTCTTCATTAGATCTGCTAGATCTTTAGGGATTTTATCTATGTATATTTCCTTTATCAACCTTGATACATATATGTAATTCTCTAACTATCCTTGGGTGCGGGTCCGCGGATTTGATAATCCATCCGCATCCAGTCCGCCAAAACAGCGGATTTGGGAAATGCACCGGTGTCCAATTCATAGGCTTGCGGATCGGGTGTCAATCTGCAATTTCGCGGACGGGTGATAGAGTCTAAACTTAGTAGTGAAATAAATATTGAATCTCGGTTGGTGTAAAGCGGTAAAAGTGTGAGACTGTCATCAGACCTAGTTGCTAATTGCTAAAAGAGAAATAAAGCAGGAGTATACCACAATGCCACTTATCCTAGCATCTACTTCCATTTGTGTAAGAGCTATATAACTAGATTCTTGGAAGATTCCCATACCATCGATCATGAACCAGACGCATTATCCACTTTCTCTATTAGCTGACCACCTGACGTAACTGACATACCAGATGGACCAGATAGACCTGATTTTTCATAAGCTGATTCACTAACCCAACCTAGACGATTAAGGGATGGCCATTTAAAAATAAAGAGGTTAATCATTGTTATAGTTTTATGTGAAAGACATGTATTGTTCAAATGCGTCATTTATTTCTTTAGGCTTAGTCTTATGGTGTCAAGTTTGCCTACTACTTCCACCAAAAGCGTGGCCTTTCCCCCCTGTACTACTTCTCTCTCCTAGCAGATGGTAGTAGCAAGATTGTTACGCTGAACCGTTCAGCGCTGAAAAAGTGAGAAAACGCTGAATGGTTCAGCGCTGAATGGTTCAACGTTTCTCCTCAGCGCTGAACGGTTCATCGTTAAATAACTTTTCCGAGTTTGACCTTTTTTTTCATACACCCAGTTGACACCTTCAGCAATATATTGTGTTTCTAACTCCGTTTTCTCACACTCACGTTACACCACCAATCTACGGACACCAGTTATGCAAAAATGAACAAATTTCATACCGAAAAATCAAAAATAAATACAAGTTGCACTATATATATGTAAATTAAAATATAAATTTTCATTAATAACTTAAAGGATTACATTAAAATTTAAATCCGCTCATTCGAGTAATGTGTTCGTTACACTTTTTAGGAGAAAATTACGAATGAGTATTCCTTAAAGGAATAAATTAATACATGACAGTGAACTTCTAAATAACTTCAACGATTACTCATAACTCAACCTACATACTTGGTTTCGAGAAAATCCCTGAGCTTATGGTTATGGTAATGTGCTTCGTACTCGAATTCCTTTCCTTTACATTGTTTCCATAGCTTCAAAGTCCAAGCTAGAACTTCATCATCCCCAGTTTTATCTTTCACAAGTTGACCTCGGACCAATCTAGCCATGTGCATAAATTCATGGAGGTTTTTGTGTATGATACTCCATCGTGCCGACAACCCATATACATCTCGCACAAATTCTTTAGATTCTTTGTTGAAGTCGTGATCGATGTAACTCCACAATTCCGACCAATTGACCCAACCACGACTTTGTTTCAATTCTTCCGGTTTTGGATAGTACAACATTAGATTTCTACAGAGCCACTGATCTTCATCCCATGTAAATGGAGCGCAACTCGGCTTGATCCTTCGTGTTGATCGAGGAGGAGATAATGGCTTCTGAGATGGAGAGTAATTGTAAAAGTATTCATCAACTATTTTCTCAATGAAGTTCCGATATTGATATCTGCGAGGAGGAGATGCTGGAGGAGGTGTTGAGATGGATTCCTTTGGTTTCCGTAGTAAAGATAGTATCTCTTGTGGTGATCGAGTTGGCCTTTTGGTATTTGAAGATGAACTTGACATTGTAGAATTGATTTTTCTTTTGATTGAAGACTAATGTTTGTGAAGAAGAGTTCTCTCTTTATATAGATAAATCTGCAACGGCTAGTTAACGACTATATTTTTTGAATTTTGAATTTTGGTGATTCAAAAAACTAGCCGTTATGAAGTGTAGAGGGAGTGTAAGAATAAACTCAAAATAATTCGAAAAACTAACCGTTGTAAATTTGATTGCATAAAAAGATTAAGTTTACAACCATGTCACTTCATAAAAACAAATAATGTTTGAACACTAGAACTAATATTGAGTTTCTTGAACCGCATCAGGAATACCTTGCTCCATAACCATATCGTCAAATTCATTGCCAGGTTGGTTTGGTCCTTGTGGTGCATTGAGTGATGTAGATGCTCAACGTTGGACAGTAAACTCCTTGAGTTGTATCTAATGAAGGCCATTGCCCCGCTTGAAAATATGTACCAGTACCCAATGAGAGATCTTCTGCATAGTTTTGTTGTTGTGAATGAATAGAACGTTGTGAAGCAGAAGATCTTCC
>JAJJMA010035541.1:0-12094 GCA_023529015.1 Papaver nudicaule
TAAATTATGAAGTACACTGAACTCCCCAAACTCCCCCGAGGACTAACCCCCTGGTAGTAAATATTAGATCTCTAAATCATCAACAGAAAGAAAAACCTTAATCAACAACAACAATAAAAAAATATCGAATGAAGACTAAAATCACATTTAGCTTGATGAGAAGTTAGAATTTAAGATCTAAGAAATCATAAACTCATCTGATGAATTGGTTCATAAAAAGGAGCCTAAGCTAATATGTTCATAGATCTGTATGAAGGAAATAGAAAGAGGGAGGCATGAGTATGAAGAAAAGATAAAAAGGGGGAGACGGTGATGTGGGAGTGGGATAAAAGGAGACTAAAGGGTTGTTGACATGTTGACTTGTTTCATGGTTCTGTCAAATATAAAATTAAGGACAGTAGATTTTGGCACGTAATATAAACTTTGCTAAGTGAATTTCGTGCATAAACCAGTTGATAGCGCAGTGGTCCTGTTAGTGATCTACAACATAGTGGCACCAGGTTCGAATCTCTCCGGTGATTTTTATTTTTAGGATTAAATTAATGTTTTAAACGAAAATGCAAATAAACAAGCCAACCCGTCAACCCGTACGGGCCAACCCGGGTAGGGCTAGGGTTGACGCTCTAGGCTTGTTTATGAATAGTGCTAGGGTTAGGGTTGACCTTAACCCTTAACAAGCTAGGGTCAACCCGTAACGGGCTGACCCTAACCCGGCCCGTTGACAGCTCTAGTTGCCAAGCAATTTGGATTGTAATGGTTGACCTTGGTGCCGTGTGGAGTAGGGGTGGAGGTATGTCCGGTAGAAATGGTACGATATGAGTTCTCGCCCACTCGAATTCCTTCCAAAGAACCAATATGACTTGGAAGATTTGTCCAGGGGGTTGTGTAACACGCTTGTAGAGACGATCATTGCGAGCAAGCCAGATATGCCACATTGTGAAAAGCAATAGATTCTGTTGCGGTTCTGGAACACAAATGCGAAGCATACCAGGAAGCGTCGAAGGTTGCACAAGATTCGGCATCATTGGGTTCAAGGATTGGATCAAAAAATCCCAAATAAACCGCCAAACTTCAGCTGCAAAGCTGCACTTAAAAAATAAATGGTTAGTAGTTTCTCTGAAGTCGTAGCAGGTTGTGCAAATTCCTGAATCCAACACATTGCGGGCGTTGAGGACATCAAAAGTCGGAATGGCCTCGTGAATGGCTTTCCACAAGAAAAGCCTGATTTTATAAGGGCAAGAAAACTTCCAAATGCGTCGCGAAAGTTCTGCCGTTTGGGGATCAATCATCTGTGTGGAGTCGCAATCCTGATCAATCAAACTCTGATACCCTGTTTTGACCGAATATTGTCCCGAAGAAGTAAAAGGCCAAATAATTTTGTCCTCCTGACCCCGGTGAGGAAGGTGAATTGCAATGATCCGTTGAGCCGTATCTTCAGGGAACAGTTGAAAAATGAGATGATGATTCCAGGATCCAGTGTCTTGATGTATCAAAGAGGCAACAGAAAATCCAGGGAATAAGGAATTCTCCCTGGCTTCAATCGCCGATTGTAGGGGAATCCATTTGTCCGTGACCGCCGTTTTGTCTCCATTTCCAATAACATAGAATGAATGTTCAAGCAGGAAAGGAGAAACTTTAACCAAACCTTTCCAAAGTCGACTTGCTGTTGCAGGAGGCTTGGGTAAAGCAGGGAGAGTAGTTATATCCTTAAGATACTTGGTATGGCAAAGGTTATTCCAGAGAGTATCCTTTTGTTGATGAATTTGCCACACCCTTTTCAACATGAGCGCCCTGTTGTGTTCCTTGGATTTTCTAATGCTCAGGCCACCACGTTTCCGAGGTTGAGTAATCTTCCTCCAATTGAGAGTGTGAAGTTTCCTACCAGAACCATTATGCCCCCAGAAAAAAATCCGAGTAATTTGGTCGATTTTTTTGTGAACCTTATCCGGAAGAAGCTGAGTTTGCATAACATGGTTTGCCGTAGGAGTTAGGGACGTATTAATGAGAGTTAGGCGTCCTGCCGGGTTGAGACATTTGGACATCCATCCCCTTGTCTTCCTCTCATATCTGTTAATGAGTTCAGAATAGTTTGTCGACGAAGATCTGCCATTAGGAAGCTGAACCCCCAGATAAATAGGTATAATGTGGGTGGTGGTGATGTGAAAGGAACTCTGTAGTTCTTCAATGCTTGCCAATGAAAGCTTCGGATGATGTATGATGATAGACTTCGTCCTGTTGATGTACTGACCAGCCGAAGACGAATACGTTGCCAGTAGGTTGTTGAGCGCAGAGCAGGTAGTCGTATCCGCTGTAATGGATAAGAGCAAATCATCAGCATACATTAAGTGAGTAATTTCTGGAGCCTTTCTGGAAATTCTGATTCCCCGTATTCGCTGTGAATTCTGCAAGACAGCAAGATTAGCCGAAAGAACCTCCGCACATAAAATGAAGATATACGGAGAAAGAGGGTCCCCTTGTCTTAAGCCCCTCTTTGGCGGAAAATTGCCATGTGGAGCTCCATTGATGATGATAGAGTAGGAAACCGAAGAAACACATAGCATAATGTACTCCACAAATTGCCCAGGAAACCCCATGTATTGTAAGGTGTGACGAATAAAATTCCAGTCAAGGGAATCATACGCCTTTTTAATGTCGAGTTTGAGAGCAATCTTCGGCGGAGCATTGGGTAGCTGCGCAGTGCGTATAGAATGGAACAATTCCGCCGCAATAGCAATGTTTTCCTGAATGGAGCGTTGAGGTACAAAGGCACTCTGAAAAGGGCTGATAACAAATGGTAGAATTGGTCGAAGTCTAGCCACCAGAATCTTGGAGATGACTTTGTATATAACATTACATAATCCGATAGGACGAAAATGATCCGGAGAGGTTGGGTTATCGTTCTTGGGGATAAGCACAATATTCGTTCTATTAATGACCTCATGTAACTCATTATGAAGAAAGAAATGTGAAGCCATCTCGAATATCTGAATGCCTGTGATATCCCAAAAGAGGGAGTAGAACTTACTAGTGAAACCATCCGGACCTGGTGCCTTTTCAGAACCGATGGAGAATAAAGCATCCTTAACCTCTTGCTGAGACAGTGGTTGCAAAAGAGAAGAAGATTGTCTTGCGGAGATTCTGTTCCTGACACAACTAAAGAGAGAATGGTCAATGACGGTATCAGGGGCATTATACTGGTTTTGATAATGTTGCACAATGGCATCCGCAATTTGTTGGGGTTCAAACAGCCATGTTCCCGAATCTGACAAAATGCTCCGTATGTAGTTGTGCCTCCGGCGGATGGTTGCCTTGGTGTGGAAAAAGGTAGTATTTAGATCCCCCTGCTGGAGCCATTCAACACGGGACCTTTGTCTCCAGAACGAAGCATGACATTCGGAAAGCATAGTATGTGTATTATGGAACTCCTCCTCCTTTTGTAGCCAGAAAATAAGGTCATGACCGGATGCCGAGGCTGTATGCTGCTGAGAGAGACGAATCTGTTCTTCCGCTCCTTGAATTAAGGCCGGCAAATTACCAAACGTCTGTCTGTCCCATTGTTGAAGGGCCGTGGCTGTAGAGTCCGCCTTAAGGAGAATATTCACCCCCGGATTTGGATTTTGTCCTTGTGCCCAAGCCGAAGCAACAATTTGTTTACAATGGGGATGTAAAAACCAAGAATGCTCCACCTGGAATCTTTTCACCCGGGGTTTGATGAGCACTTTTTCCTCAAGTAAGATAGGTGCATGGTCCGATGCAACCCTAGTAAGATGTGAAACCAGAGAGTGGGGGTGTTGTTGTAGCCAAGCTGAGTTCGATATAGCCCTATCCAGTTTCTCAAAAATGACATCTTGAGCATCCTGTCTGTTAGTCCATGTGAATGGAATACCCTTAAAGCCAAGGTCAAGTAATCCAAACAAATCCATAAACTCTAAAAAAACCGCAGCTTGTGAGTTGCGAAAAGGTCTACCACCTTTTTTCTCCTCCTGGCAGATGACCTCATTGAAATCTCCAAACAAGAGCCAAGGTAATTGGGTTGGCGAAACCATGGAAATAAATTCCTGCCAGAAATTGGCTCGAGTCATTGGGTTCGGAGGCCCATAGATACAAGAAAGTAACCAAGGAGTAGGCTTTGAAGGTTGGGTAATCTGCAAATGAATCAAACTTTGGTGAGCAACCAAGATATCTACTTTCAAATGAGAGTTCCATAATACAGCTAGACCACCACTCCTGCCAACACTCGGAACAACAAAGCTATCAGTAAAACCCAGAGAGTTTTGTAATTTTGGAATGGCATCAGCAGAAGCGGCAATGGTTTCTGAAAGGAAGAGCAAATCCGGTTTGTGTTGTCGAATAAGCTTTGATAATCTTTGCCTGGCAGAAGGTTTTAGGGCTCCCTGACAATTCCAAGCTAAAAAACTCATAGATGGTAGGAAGATCAACGAGAGAGCCTAAAGAGACCAGCCAACAACTGTAAAGAAGGAACACAGGAGAACAGAGAGATACACCAAAAACCGGAAGAACCCAGAGAGTTAACACATTGAGTTAACACAGCTAAAACCCCCAACGATTCAGCCCAGACAGCAAACACCAAAACAAGAAAGGAAAGAAAAGGCAGAATCAAAGCGGTAAATCAATGGATATGACAGCAGAGATAAAAGAGAGGAGCAAACACAAACAAATTACAGAGAATTTTAACATGAAAAACAAAGCAACGAGTTCAAACCAAGCAGATCTGAAGAGAAACGGGTGGAGACGAACTCGAAAGCAGCTTGGACCATTAGCTAACAGACTGAAAACGAATAACTGAAAGAGAAAGGTTTGAAAAGGAAGAAGAATGGAATCAAACGATGGGGAATGGAGGTGAATCGGTTTGAGTGGATCGACTCAAATGTCGCCGATTTAATCGCCTCTCCAGAGCCATCCTTTTTTAACATTAAAGATGTTGCTCAGACAGTTGAGGATTGCCGTTAGTATGCAGATATAGAAAATCTAGTTTATTTCAAACTTAAAAACTTTTACTTTTTTTTTTTTTATTCCTTTCTGCTTTTTTTTTTTTTTTTTTTTTTTTTTTGATTAGCAAACTTATGAAATATATAAACAACTTACTAGAAGTAAGCAAAGAAGGTTCAAATAGCTTACAACACGACTGAGAGATTGCAAAACAAGGGGAGACAGAGAAAACACAAAGCTTAAAAAGCTATATAGCAAAAGAAAACTAGAGTTAGATTACAAATAAACTGTCCCAATTACTCATTATAAAATCAAGACCAACACCTCTTAATTCCACTGAATTTCTCTTCCAGAAAATGCTTGAGATTTCACCTTATCGACAACCTTGCGAGTATCTGTCGTCTCTCCCTCGAAGATTAAACTATTCTTGCAAGTCCAAATCAACCAGCAAATAATAGAAGCTGGAATAACATGCAAAAGAGCCTTACCCAGAGGGTGAATCAACCTAGTTTAACGTAAATGTATTAAAAACCATAAAATGCATTAAACACCGTTAATACCACATTGAGTCATATATTATGAGTTTAACGTAGTTAATGTCCGATAGTTCTCTTGAAAATGGGATCTAATATTTGTAATGGAGAAATTAACTCTCCTCGTTTCATAATGATTGAAAAACTTCTTGTACTATTTTCTCATGTAATTATAATTCATTATTAACTTTTTTTTTGATCATTAAAAAAGAAATATATTGATCAAAAAACGAAGAGGATACAAAGAAACTTGTATCACCCTTAAGTACAGAAGGAAGCAAAGCAAACACTCGAGTAACAGACCACGCGAGTGTCGAAAACGGAAAATGTAGCATTTAAGTTGAAAAGTATAAGTTCTGCCAGTTTACAATGACTGTTTGGTAGTCAATTCCTTCATAATTTTTCAGTACTAGCGACCAATTGTAAATGTAGTACTTAGCTTTGGCAAAAGTCGTCATCACAGTGCATTCTTTGTCAGTATAAATTCTAGCATTCCGCTCAAGCCATATGCTCCACATTATCACTGCATACGATGCTGCTTTCTCTGTTAGGAAATTGGCGGCTCCATGAGTGTAAAGTAGTAATAATATCCTTTGGTACTGTGAAGTTCCAATGCAAGCTGGACAGATACATAGACCATAGTTCAGTGGCATAAGAGCAATGTAAGAAAAGTTGATTAGTTGTTTCTGACTCTTGACAGAATAAACAAGTAGATGGTACGTCAATTCCTCTTCTTAGGAGACGATCTCTAGTAGATAATATGTTGTGACATATGTAGATTATCATTATTAACTTTAATTCTCGTTGTTTCTCCATAATAAATGTTCAATTGATTTTATACTAATAATTGTCTCATTAATACATTAATATATTCATTAATTGATAATTAATTAACTAACTAATAATTACTTCCTCTGTTTCATTTATATAGGTGGAATTCGAACTTTTTCATGTTTCAAATTATAGGTGGAGTGCAATTATCAAGACTTTTTTTTATAACTTATACCCTTATTGATAATACATAGGTAATTGTGTTTGAAATAAGACAAAAGATAAAACAAGAAAAACATGTAGATTTATGAATTCAAAAATGTTTTCTTAATCTAAGAGATTTGATCCACCCGTCTATATAATTGAGACAGAGGAAGTATAGAGAAAATCGCAACAGTAACTCACTGTAGCGACTAAATTCAACTTTCTGTTCAACTGTTTCATAAATATAACTCCATGTCTGTTCTGAGTTTACTAGTTGGATCGGCGAGTCGACTCGCCTTTTAGAGTTAACCACATAGGTTAGTTGGTTGAGTTTGGGTCGGGTTTTAAGAAATGGGTTTTCTGTAATCCGGTTTATTTTACCCAAAATTTAGAACTGGGTCATCTATATTATCCCAGTAGCACCCTCATTTGTTCTTTCTCCATCACCACTTCCATCTCCTCCTCACCTCAGCCCTCTTTGCTCAGCAAAGAAGGAAACCCATTTTCAGACTTATACAGAGAAGAAAACACAGGGAGATAGCTAAAGAATCTTCATTTTCTTCTAGCTAATACTACTTGGGCTTCTCTTATTTTCTTGATTTCCTTAGTTTCTTGGGTTTGATGGTGGGATTTTGTTGATTTGTGATGTTCTGGGTGTGTTTAATTTGTTTTTGATGCCTTAGATTCATTGTGAACATCTTTTATTATTCAACATGGGATTCCAGTACCCCTGCAATTTTTCGATCGTGAGAAATGGGTTTTTCTTCATTGTTATACATCTTTCGTTAAGATCTGATTTAGGGACTGACTTTGATTGTAATTTGAAAAATTAGGTTCTTATAATTTGGGAATTTTAAAATTTTGGGGTTTCTGTGTATGTAATTGGTATAATTCTGGTTTCTTTGTAGTTGTATGAAGTGCTTGCATGAGTGTAATTGTGATAAAGATGGTTATTTCTGCCTACTCTAATACTTCATCTAAGTTTGTTGGCTTTGGGTTGTTTGTACTCATCTTGCAATACGTCCACTGGTGCTCAATTGGTGAAGTTACTTGTGCATTGCGAAGTTAGGTAAGCTCAATACTTCCTTGGCATGGTTTTCATATCTTTCTGTGTACATTTTTTTTAATGAGATTACATCACTTCCAGGGATAACCAGCCTGCTATATTTTCCTCGATGGAGACAATTATGGTGCTAGTTCTAGAGGAAAGTGAAGAAGTTTCAACCGAGCTTTTTTGTCCACTCTTATCTAGCGTTAAAAAGGAGAATGTGATTTCTGTATTTTGTCCTGGAGGATTATGTGATAACCTGCTGACTTTTATTGTACGAGCTTGGGATTTTAGTAAGCCATTGTTTGTTGCACCTGCAATGAATACCTACATGTGGAACAACCCCTTTAAACAACGACATCTTGATGCAATCAGTGAATTAGGTATATCTTTGGTCCCTCCCATCACAAAGAGATTGGCTTGTGGAGATTACAGAAATGGTGCAATGGTTGAACTTTCTGACATCTACTCTACAGTGATGCTCGCTGTTGATTACGGATCACAAACAAATGGTAACATTGTTTTACAATAGTCATGCATTGGTGTCTTTTAGAGTAAATAACAGTTTGTGCCAATGTGTAAATTCTTACTAGTTTTGTTTGTTCATGAGGTCTCTCCACTCTACTCAAGTTACTAGATTTCTTCTCTGAATTGTTTCCGCAGATTAGAGGATTTGAGATGTTAATATAATCTTTTTGCTCTAAGATTTTGAAGGAAACTATATCTAGCTAGTTGTCGCAAGTAAGATTTTGGAACAGTAGATGCTAAGTTGAGATAGGATGAACGTAATGTAATGTCGACCGTCAACAACCAAACTTATGACCTAGAATCACATAGTTACAATGATCCCTTACATTTATTACTAGGAAAGCTTGTAAGTTATAACAAAAACAAACATGTTAACAAATTTAACACAGATGCATTTTTCTTACTAAGCATGTGGTTTGTCCTATCACTATATTGATATCAATCTTTCGGAGTTGAAGTTTACCTTCATAAGATAAGAAATAGGTAGACTGACTTTTATATGCTGAAAGATACTACTAAAACCTGTTTTGTTGACTGTTCTGCAGACCTTTATGCTGGGTCGAACATATGTCACTTAACAATGAAACTGGTCTAGATCCTGATGGTATACGACTTAGGCCAGTCAGTGGACTTGTTGCAGCAACCCTGCAAATAACAGCCGTTATTTCCTGTATTGCAGTGCAAAGACGGGTGGGCGAGACTTCTCTAAATGAATATAGCTCCAGATCGCTTTTTCAGCCTCTCCCTTGATGGTACTCAACCAAATTACCGGCTTGAGAAACTTGCTTTTAAAGAACAAGCCAGTACCTTTTTGCGCCTCGCGAAGATGAATTCCCCTGAATGGGTCTATGATCTCTTTGGCCCCATTGGCTCTGTTATCTGTGGCTCATGAGTGCCTTCTTTGCCTATGTTCTCAGTGCTGTCATGAGTGTCTACTATAGCCAAGACTATGTATACATGCGCCGTGAGATTGGTAAATACTGTTATTTCTTGATTGGGGTGTCATCGGCAGATCTCATCTTCAACACACTACAACATTACTACTGGGATGTAGTTGGGGAGAATCTGATGAAGCGAGTGAGAGAGAAGATGCTGGCATCTATAATGAAGAATGAAATGGCATGGTTCGACCAAGAGGAGAATGAGATTGGTAGGATTGCAGCAAGGTTAGCACTTGATGCTAATAATGTTCGTTCAGCAATTGGAGACCGAATTTCAGTAGGCATGCAGAATTCGTCTCTCATGCTTGTAGCTTGCACAGCAGGGTTCGTCTTGGAATGGCTGCAACTGTTTTGCAGGTTTGTGAAATTACACCAAATTTTGTTTTCTAACTTACAGAAGTCCCACCTCAATCCTCGCGTGTTTACTTACCTGGTCCTGAGTTTTCTTATTTGATTTGAGCAGAAAATGTTCATGAAAGGCTTTTCAGGAGATCTGGAAGGTTCCCATGCCAAGGCCACGCAACTAGCAGGTGAAGCTGTAAGCAATGTCAGACAAAAATGGATCCTTGAGAAGAAACCAGTCATTCCGAAAACCTGGCAATGTGTTACTTTTTTTATTGCAATAGTGGCAATGTGTTACTTGGATGACCTTTAGGTGTTAATGTTTCAAAATTCTAAGAAGACATACCCCTAACCAGTTAATTTTATACTACATTATGCCGGAAGATGTGTTTATTTATAAGAACTATGGGTTCCTTTACCCAGTTAATTTTATAAGGATTATGCGTTCGTACCCGAATAGTTTTATACTACATTATGCGTTCTTACCCTAATAGGACTAAAATTGGTATTGTATTTGTGTTGTATTAAAATTGTCTTACCAGTATTGACACAGTAGGACTAAAATAATTATACTTGCTGCATTTGTGTGGGACTAAAATAGTCATACTGGTATTGCAATTTTATGTCGTGTCGTTTCTTAAACCATGTAAGGTAAACTGGTCATCTAGTGATACAAAATACATTTCTATTCTGTAAGTATAGATGAGAGACCGTGTAAAGATGGCCTAAGCAGAACCTAAAATTGTCTTACCAGTATTGATACAGTAGGACTAAAATAGTCATACTAACTGCATTTGTGTAGGACTAAAATAGTCATTCTAGTAGTGCATTTGAGTTGTGTTAAAATTGTCTTACCAGTGCTATGATTTCGAGAAGAGCAAAGGACTGCCCTGGAACTATGATTTCAGAACCATGATATTATGCTCATTGCAAGTTTTTCAGGAACAAGTGAACTTGATATCCTTCAAATGGAATTGGTATGTTACATCCATTCTCTTGCATAAACTTAAGTCTACCATTCAGGCTTTGGCAGTGTAAATGCAATCCTACCATACTTGCTTTGGCACTACAAATTTAATCCTACCATTATATTTGGCAATATAAATTTAATCCTACCATTTTCGATTGACTTATTGTATTTACCCAACTTTCACCAATAGTGTATATAACTTAATTCTACCATTCAGGCTTTAGCAGCATAAATTAAATCCTATCATTCTTACTTTGGCAGTACAATTCTACCAGCTAGTCTGGTAACTTCATTATAGCCTCAAGACTGTTAGGCAGAAAACATAAATGGATGGCTTGGGATTATAATACAAGCTAGTTCGCGGGCTAACAATAATTTTGTACTACAATGTGCTGATGGTAAGGTTAATTTTGTACTACAATGTGCTGATAGGCAGGGTTAATTTTGTACTACTATGTGCTGATAGGCAGGGTAAATTTTATACTAAAAAATGTACTGAAAGGTAGGTTTATTATAAGAACTCTGGGTTCGTAGCATGAACTCTGGGTTTATTATAATCATCTACACAGTTATATCAATACTTACTTACTACCAAAAACTCAGGAGTAATATCTTAAAGAATAATCATCATTGTCTAGTTTCAAATCCAAACACAAATAACAATAACAGTAATACTTACATTCTAAAGAAAATCCATTTCAATCCGCTTATCTTACACATTACCACCCAAAATACCAACAACATCCATAAAGATACTAGCAATCAAACTGCTCCTTATAAGCAGTACCATAAAACTAGTACAAACCATAAAGATCATCACAGTTTTACCACTTCCAGTACTACTACCAACCATAACAAAATATTTGCAAAAAGAAAAGAGAAGATGTACAAAGATATAAGCTCCGTTAGTGTTCTTCCTTCAAAGGTTTCTGCTGAGAATTTTGCTGCCAAGATGGAACTATTCGTCATAGACATCGCAAATGCTGTTGAAAGCTATTTGGATCTTCACAAAAATCTTCAGGAACAAAAACAGGAAAAAGAAGGAATACTTACTTCACGGAAACTCAAAGGGAGACTTAATAGTACTCTTCCTCATCAGATACATCTTCATAATCATCCATTTCATCATGATATCCACCATCATCAGGATCACCACCATCGCTGTCAGAACTTGCAGGCCCATAATCGTTCATCTCTTCATCCTCATCTCCTTCCTCTCCTTCCTCTTCTTCCTCCTCATCTGAATCCTTCCCAGATTCAGCAGAATCCTCCTCAACCCTCTCTGATCTTCCCTCCCCTGGTAACTTCTCCTTCATTGTGCGAGCAAATTTCCCTTTTCTCTCAGTCTTCTCCTTCCAGTAGATTTTAAATAGGGCCTCCCTTCGTCTCTGTTCCCTGCGCTCCTCTTGGTCTGAATCAATCGCCATTGCGGTGGGATGAGTTTGAAGATGATCTTCATCATCACTGCCAGTCTCAGTTTCGCTGCCTCTGCATTTTCCATCTGCCCCATGATCTTCTTCTTCATCTGACAAAACTCTTTGTTGTCCTGTTATCCGAGAAATGTAGGCTTCTCTCCTTTGACTCCAATCCTCGAATTCAGATGAATGTACCACCATCCTATTCTCCAATTCCATCCTTGCTTGACGTAGACGGGCTTCAATTTCCTCCCTCATGCGTCGTTCCCTGGCTGCAGCCTCCTCCTTTGCTATACGATCTTCATATTCCTGCTGTAAGGATTGAATTAACAGTCCCAATTCCTCAGAATCCAACTTCAGAGCCAAACCCTTTGCTAACTCAAACTCATCAC
>JAJJMA010035575.1:0-15301 GCA_023529015.1 Papaver nudicaule
CAATATAAAGACAATGGTTTGTAACCTGATCATCTAAAGATGGCTATGGAAAGTTCAGGTACGTTGGTTTCTATGCTACATGCACCAAGAGAGGAAAATGTGGTCCATTGAGCAAAGAGTGAATTCTACAACTAAGTCAGCAAGACTTCACTTACGCCAGAAATTTGAGAAGATGCCAGTGCCAGTGCCAGTGTTTTTTTTTTTATTATTTTTTTTTAAAAAAGAGAGGTCGTATTATTTAGAAACGCAAAACGGATACACCCTAGTATATCTGCCCTGCCCAGTATTGGAAGATTATGAGAGGTGTTTGCTGTGCTAACGAATTTGAAAAGGAAACTGATTCAGTTGAATCAAAAACTAAAATGGATACCAAAATACATACTGTAGTAACGAATTTATTTTAGAAAAAGAATAACACAATTTACAATTAAACCAAAAATTATAAGTTCCAAGTCTGAAATCTTCACAACACTGATCAACACTTGACCACAATTTCTTTACAGACTTCACAACCCATAAAACTTGAAAACTTGCAGTTAAGTGGACTACAAGATTTCGCCATCTATGCCTTCATTTACCCAAACTTGAGAATCCAGGCCAGTAACTTTGATGAAGGCGTCATGGAGTACGTGTATACTCCCTCCGTCCCATATTACTTGAGCTATCTCAATTTTGCACAATTCTTAAGGCAAGGAGAAGGGAGATTAATATTTACTGTTTTTTTTCTTCCAATTATACCCTTAAAGGTAATAATATAGTAAAATTTAGAAACGACATATCTCTCAAATTATGATACGTATAATTGTAAACTTTATATCGCTGGAAAGCATTTTAAAATATCTACGTAACGAGTATAAACATGATTATGAAATTATACATATTTATTGTATCAAAATTTAGTGATAATGATCAAGTAGAAGGGTAATATTAGAAATATGTCTAATATATTTGGAATAACTCAAGTAATGTGGGATAAAATTTGAAAGTTACTAGCTCAAGTAATATGGAACGGAAAGAGTACAGTATAATGAAAATCAGATAATCAGAATTCAGCAAACAGTCTCAGTGACAGACAAAAGTTTAGTATCGCAAAATTCTCGGATTCTGCAACTATACCTTCAGTAGGCAGTAGCATTGACAACTCTCTTACGACTATAACTAGTAAATAACAAACAAATTTTGGCTTTTCATAAATATAACCCATGCTTTTATTAACTATAACCCATATTATCTATAACCCATAGAAAAAACTTAATTTATTAACTAAAACCCAAATCATAACCCAAAATTAGTTTACTGAGTTGGTTATAGATTCATGAGCAATTAGGTGAGCTGGATTGCGATTTAACTGTTCCCGTTTTATAAAAATATAAATTTCTCCTCTTTTTGTTCCTCTGATTCAAATAAAAAACCCTAGAAAAAAAAATCAAATCACCAAATCATCTTTAAAGTAATTTAATCAAGATCGAGACATACTTCTTTTCAATTCGTGACATTATTTTATGTGTTGCATGATTTTGATTCACATGCTTAATTTTTGAAGTCCTCGTCTTCATACAGTAACTTAGCCCATGTAGCCATATAGGATCAAATCAGCCATTAATTAAGTAGCAGCCCTTTTTCATTCCTGCTGTATATATAGATGTGATTATGCATATATATGCTTACCCATATACATGATGCCCATGAAATAGGTTGTGATGTTATAGTTAGATATGCCAATGATATAGGTTGTGGACTTTCAATGTAATTTTGAATTGAACATCTACTGTAAAATATGCCAGTATACTATGATAGGAATGGATCTCGAGGCGTTAGCATAGTCTTATCTTTTCTTTCTCGGTTGGGCAATTGAGTACGATTGCTCGAAAAATCATTTGCATCACATAACTTATGTGAAGGATTTTTCTATTATCACTGTTTTTGAACTCATTGTTTAACGAGTTCGGTGACTCGGTGACTCAGTGACCCACTAACTTAGTTTTTGGGTTACAGATAATAATTGAAAAGGTCAAATTTAATTTGTAGTCTATTTTTACTGACCAAGGTCAAATGGGTTATAGTTAATAAAAGTATGGGCTACATTTAAGAAAAGCCCAAATTTTTATATTTATTATCATACATTGAACTTGACACTGAAATCAAAATAACGTTCTTGTACAAGCCAGTTATTGGGCAAGATAAGACAAAGTGAGCTTTATGACAAGACTCTAGTTTTATTGATACATTTAAACGCAGTAAAAATTCGAATTAGCTCTTAGTCAACAATCATGCATATAGCTTAGGAGCTAGCCGCGGCGAGACAAGAACTTCGAGTGGGGTGGATTTAGCGTTAGTCAATCCGGGACTCTCCGTCATATCAATAGGTGCAGTAGTGGGTCTCTTGAAGTCGAACCCATGCAGTAAACGAGCCAAAGCCAATGGCAAAACTTGCAGTGCGAAAGCGGTACCAGGGCAAATTCTTCTGCCCGCCCCAAACGGCAGGAGTTCGAAATCTTGGCCTCTAACATCCATGCCTTTGTGTTCCTCGAGGAACCTCTCTGGTCTGAATGATTCTGGGTCAGACCATACTCGTGGATCACGATGTATCTTCGAAGCGTTTATAATCAAGCGAGTTCCTGCAGGGACGTGGTAACCAGCGACGGTGCAATCCTCGGTTGATTCGCGGAGACCGGATAACGGACCGGAGTATAAACGTAGCGTTTCTTTCATTATGGCTTGGATGTACACGAGGTTTTTGACGTCTGATTCGTTTACTTGTCTGTCTCTGCCTATGTGGAGGTCTAACTCGTCGTGAGCTTTCTTCAGTGCATCTTGATTGTTCACCAATAGAGCCAAGGCCCAGACTAAATTTACCATATTTGTGTCAGTCCCACCCAGGATTAGAGTCTGCAGCGCCAAATAATGCAATGTTAAAAAAATAAAAAATAAAAAAATAATAAGAATTGGAGCCTAGCTTGTTGCCAGGCTCTCATCCAACTTTCATAATTTTCTTCTTTTCCACGATGATTAATAATTAAAAAAAATAAAATAAAATAAAATAAAAAGGCATAATTAGTTACCAATCCAGTAGCTTTGGTGACGGTATCAGAATCAAATTCTGATAGTTTTTCATTTTCAAGTATAGTCATCATGACATCCATGAAATCTTGTTCATGGCCTCCTTCCTTTCCTTGTGTTCTTAATAAAGCTCTCTTCTTCTTATGTTCTTCTAGCCATTCTTGCATCAACTCATCGAGTTCTTTTGCTACTTTCTTCATCTCCTTTTCGTAGCCACCGATATCCAACCATGCCAAGGCTGGCACAGCATCCGATGGCACAAACAAGCCCACCAACCGAAAGAAATTTCTCAGGCCATCTTGGCATCTCTTAGCTTCATCGTCTGCTTTCTCAGCGCCGAAGTTATACCTCTTCCCCGCAACCATCATCACTGACATGTTGAGTGTCATGTCTCCAAACCACTGTTTCATTTCAACCAAGGCTGGTTTGTTTCCACACAGACCGTACAGTTCCTTGATGGACGTGTTAATTTCCTTACCCCATATGTGATACAAGGACTCGATACGACTGTGAGAAAGGACTTCTCGGTTGATAATCTTACGAAGCTCACGCCAGTAATCTCCGTAAGGAGCAAAGCCGAACATGGCGTAATCGTAACCCATGTGTTTCATGGCTACCTGACGCGGACGAGAAGAGAAAACCTTGTCGTTGGTAGTGAAACATTCTTTTGCTACCTCCCAAGTGTTGATGACAAGTGCTTTGTGCACACCTATTCGAATGACAAAGGCGGACCCGTATCTGTCGGCCAATTTTCCCAGTGTTACATGGGGAAGGTCTGGTCCGGCTAAGAGAGGGAGATGACCAATGATTGGCCATGCACCGGCTGGTTCAGGTGGCTGTTGTAACTTTGATCTGTTAGTAGATAATAATCTTTTGATGATAAAGTAGAGAAGTAAAGCAATGAAGGCAGTACCATAGAACAAAGTGGGTTTTGAAATCTGATTTTGTGTGTCCAAATTTGCCATGGTACTTGGTTGGTAAGGTAGTAGAAGATGGTAGCTTATATGGCCTTATGAGCTTTATTTATTTATAGTTATGCCTTTCAATTCAAATCAGTTAGCACAAAAAGGGGGAGGAAAAAAACTTCAAGTTTCATGTATGGGGAGAAGATAATATCATAATACTACTTCAAATTGTTCGCCTTTAGATGTTGAACATTTTAGTCAAGTCAAACGAATGAAGTTGATTTCTGACTGAAAAACCAGCATGACCGCATGACTGGCGGGTTCTGTTAATGCAGATGCTGATTTATGCGTCCCTTTAATCAATTGTTTTGACTTTTGACTGCATTTTTGTTCTTTGCTGGAAAACGTTGATGGGGATGATTGATAGTATGTCTTACATGTACCGTGCTTACTCCGTTTTTCTCGTGGGGAGAGAGCCGTGGGAGTGTTGATTACGCAGACAGAGGAGTTAAAATTGGTTAAATTTATGACTTGAAAATTCGTGAGTTTCATTTATTTTAATAATATATCATCTGTCTCTTTTCCGAAACACTAGTGTCTAGTGGTATGTATGATCTGTCAAATTATTAGGGGCACTCGGACGGACTATAGAAAAAGGTTAGCAAGTTTGGTTTTTTTTTTTTTTTTTTTTGCTGAGAAACAAGGTAAATTTTATGGGCTATTTAACTGATGGTACCCAGCAAATGACCAATTGAGGACTTTGGTACACAATACTTTAGAAATTAAGGGATGGTACCTAGAATTTACGTTGACTGTCGGGTCAATGCATTGACCTAACATTCTGTTAACTAAATAATTAACATTACCAATAAATAGTAATTAATTGACGGCATTAACTCACCGTTACAAAAGAACAAATTAGATCAAAGGAAAGAGACAAACAGTACACCTCTCTCGCCCCTTTCCTTCCTTCTCTTTTGCATATCCTATACAGAATACTAATCGCTTTTCACTTCACCATGAAAACGTAAAATCATGCTTTCGAATCACAAATATTCAAACATTTCTTAAAGCTAATATCATTTTACAGATGACACGGGAGAAAATCCCAACCCCAAATGCAACCCAACATTTCCTAAAGATGATTATAAAGTTCCATAACTCCATTACTGCCCACCGTAATCAAATCCAACCCCAAATCCATATACCCCCGAAATCCAATAGATCTAGTGCAACTGTAAATATCCGACCATTTTCTTGAGTAATCGATCAATATCTCCTGTCAAACATTCAACAAATCATCCAAAATCATTCAAACCAAATTTCCTCCTCGTTAAATCTCGATACGACTCAACAAATCAATAAAAGATCTGATCAAATTCTTAAATAAGTTTTATTGCTGCAAAAAAAAAAATATTGACTTTTCTACGTGGGTTTTTTTAGACTGGGTATTGATTGGTATAAATGTAAGTTTTGAAGTTGAAATTGCAGGCTTGAAACTTTTCTGCTGCATTTGGAATCTTAATATTTAATCTGAGTAGATTCTGATGGTCAGATGTTGTATAGTTTTTTTTTTTCCTTACCACTGTTCTTGGAGTTGCACAGAGACAGGAAGAAGATAATAACGACGGGAACTCTGGTTTTGGGTTATACTAAATTGGTTTAATCTTGGCCGTTTATGTAAGTGTAACGTTTAGATTCATACACGCATGTTATAACTAAGAGCTAACTGGATGGTTCTGTTCTGGCCATTGTTATAGTAGGCAAGGTTAATAAGGTAATACCGCAACTTCTGTTACGGGTAGTTAAGTCAACATATTGACTTGACAGTCAACGTGAATTCCAGGTACCATCCCTTAATATCCAAAGTATTGGGTACCAAAGTCCGCAATTGGTCATTTGCTGGGTACCATCGGTTAAATAGCCCAAATTTTATTTATATAACAAGGTTTTTATAAACATTAACCAAGGCATCCTGCCTAACAAAATGAACCAAAAAAGAAGGGCAGGAATTCCATAAGAAACAAAGACTATTCTTCCTAGCAAAAGAAGCTAAACAATCAGCTTCATTGTTCATCTTTCTTTTTAAATAGACCAACTTCATAAAAGGAAAAGCAGACATAGAGCTTGTACAGTCGTCTAACAAGTCTTTGGATCTTCACCACACCGAACTACTACCTTTGTTGACATAATTAACCATATTCAAACAGTCACTAATTATCAAAACTTTGGAAAGCTTCATATCCCTACACCAACAGATAGCCAAAAAAATAGTTGTTGCTTCACCCACAGCGGCATAAGTAACTCTACCAAAGTTTCCTCTAACCTTCTTGATTATTCCTCCCGTAGAGCATAAGACAAAACCCATACCAAGTTTAAAATCTTTAACAAAAGCATCTATGAAAATTATGTCTTCAATCAAACTGGCATTAGTTTTTGAAGAAATACTAGGAGTAATATTAAGCTTAACAGGGACAATAATAGTATTGATGAATCTTTTTATATCTAGTAAGAGCTTGTCAAGATTAACTTCAGCATTTCTAAAAGCAACATCACATCTTCTTTTCCATAAAAACCAGCAGATGATAGAACCAATAAATGGCCAATCGACTTTAAAGGGAGAGTAACCTAAAGAAGCATCAAACCAGTGCAGGAATATATCTTTGAAACTATTAACATCCTCTAGAATAAGGATATCCAGACCAAGAGCAAACCAAACATGTCTGCAAATAGGACAGAATATAAACAGATGCATCACAGTTTCATCTTCAGATTTACAAAAGGACAAACAGTACTAACATTTCTGTTATATTTAGCTAATAGCATGTTAACAGGTAACATTCTGGTAAAAACTCTCCAAACAAAGAATCTAATTTTTGGCAGACAATTTAAGGACCAGACTTTCTTCCAAAAAGAAGTATCAGTATTAGAATTATCAAATTTCAACATCTTGTAAGCAGATTTCATAGAAAAAACTCCATTGTAAGTATGTGTCCAAACAAATTCATCATTCTTGTTGATATAGTGGGTAAAGAAGTAATCTTGTTAACTGTTTGACTATCAAATATAGTGTTCAGAATACCAACATTCCATATAGCAGTACCATCATAAAAAAAATCATTCACCAAATTAGACTGATTAGAAACACTATTATTTTGCACTACAGAATCACAGTCCGGAATCCAATCAGAAGTCCAAATATTAGTGCCAAGACCATTATTAACCTTCATAACTAGATTGCTTTTAAGAAAGCTCAGCATACTAAAGATACCCTTCCAAATAAAAGAAGCAGATTTGGAAACAGAATTAAGTTCAAGAAGATGACAATCAGGATAATATTTAGCTTTGATAAATTTAGCCCGTAACTGATCAGGATGTTTTAACAAAACGCCAACCCAACTTGGCAATGAAAGCTTTGTTTAGACAATGAGGATCTCTTATACCTAGTCCTCCATGAAACTTAGGCTTACAAACAATTCCCAAGATCTATAATAACAAGCATGTTTAGGATCTTTATTAGACCACCAGAATTTTCTCTGAATATTATCAATTCTCCCAGAAAGGGTTTTAGGCAAGAGAAAACAAGACATCTGGTAAGATGCTTGACTAGAAAGGACATTGTTAGTGAGAATGGTTCAACCAGCAGGATTCAAATTTTTTTTCTTCCAGTTAGATAACCTAGAATCAAATATGTCTATGAGAAAATCAAAACTTTTGTTTTATTTTTACCTAGGAATAAGGGAGCTCCAAGGTACTTTTCAGTTTTTGACATGAACTTCATCTTTAGAGCTTTGGCTAAGAGCTTAATGTGCTTTTGGTGCATGTTATTGTTGGTAAAGAATCCCGATTTTTGAAAGTTAATAACTTGACCCGAAGCCTTGGAGAAAACTTCAATGATTTTGAGAAGATTTTTAGCTTGAGAAAGAGAAGATTTTGAGAAAAGAAAACAATCATCCGCGAAAAAAAGATGAGAGATAGAAGGACTGTTATTTATTTTATACCCATCAATTTTCCAATTAATTTCTGCATGAAGGAGCAATTGAGAGAAGGCTTCCATACAAATAATGAAAACAGATAATAATAAGGTTAGCAAGTTTGGCACCAGTTGCATTGTGCTATAAATATCTGTTGTAAGAATGAGTTAATGTATAAAATCTCGTTTGGTTTTTTCTTATGACTTCAAATATGTATTCATGTTCAGAGTGATCGTGGATTCATATATACTATGTGAGCTTTCCAATTGGCTACCACTGGGTTTTTAATCAAACTTGCACAATAAAATTTTAAATAAATAATGTGATGGTGGATTCATATATACTATGTGAGCTTTCCAATGCTCGCAATATGACGGATAACGCCTCTTCCCCTACCTGTATTACATACCGTGAGACTACTAACCATTTGTTGTTTAAGTGCAGTTTTGCAGCTGAAGTCTGGCGGTTCATTTGGGATTTCCTGATCGGTTCCATATCACCTCTGACGATTACTGCTCAAATCCCCATAACAATCACAGAGTTGCTCAGAATTCAGGTTCCTGAACCACAACAGAATATCTTTCATTACACGGTATGGAACCTCTGGCTTGCTCGGAATGAGCGTCTTTACAAACGAGTAGTTCATACTCCTAGACAGACTTTCCAGCTCATTCTGGTTCTATGGAAGGAATTCGAATGGTCTAGGACACATGTTATCCCGTTCCTCCCAGATGTTGAACCTCCACCTCTGATTCCATTGACACGATCAACAACCACAATCGAGGTACCTTGGCAGCCACCACAGCCAAACTGTGTTAAAATCAATATCGACGATGCTCAAAAGGCAATCCAGGTGCCTCGGGAATAGGTGTTATTGCCAGAAATACGGAAGGGAACCTCATACAAGCAATGGCGATTTCAGTGGGTATCTCTAGGCTATTACGGCAGAGTCATGGGGACTTTTAGCAGCGGAAAGAATGATTAACAAGAATGGTTGGGAGAATGTTTGGCTTGAGACTGATTCGAAATCCATGCTTCAAATTCTACACAATGGACAGCACCAAGCACCCTGGTATTTGGAAGGAATACTCCATGAGGCGGTCACACTCCTTCGGAAAGTTCGCTCGCTTACAATTACACATGCTTATCAAGAAGCGAATCAGGCGGCGGATGAGCTAGATAATGAAGCGGTTCGAAGACAGACACAAGATCCACAAAATCCAACAACAGTTATCTGGGACGTAGTTACACCCCGTTTTTTGTACCAAATTTTGCTTAATGATCGGTTGGGTGTTACTACACCACGAGTTGTATCTTACTGTCCCTCGAATCAATAATAATACAATGCTTAACCTTCAAAAAAAAAAATGTGAGCTTTCCAATTGGCTACGTGGAGCTGATGTGGCAAGAAAATCTCAATTATATGTGTTTGACTTTTCCTAAAATTATAGATCTAATAAAATATCGCCTTTCTTCTCTTCTAAGATCAGTTCTTCCATCTTTAAAAGAAAATCTCCATCAGTTATTCAACAAAGGTATTGTACTGCACCAATACAATCAATAATCCCTAATATGTATAAATACAACCTCTATTGATCAATGCTCTCTCGCTGATGGAGGAGAAGAACCAGCGGTCACTACAAATATATATCGGATAAAACAGAAACCCTATAGTCTCGAGACACGTGCAAGCATCTGAAAGAATCATCAACGGTCCGAAACAACTAACTAATCATTACAATTATTACTAACTAACTTGATTAACGGTTTATTAATAATAAAAGCGGTTGCCCAAGAATGAAAAGGGCTGCCCTTAGCGGTTATGTGACAGGTACTTTTATATGGAGGATGATCATCTCTATAGCACTTGAGGCAGTCAGTTCTCTCTTCTTATAAATTTCAATATGTTTAGATAAGCTTAAGCAATATGAGATGCTTAAAATTCTAAGGTCCGAGTTCATTGAAAAAAAATGTATGCTTATAAACCTGTCAACAATAAAAGTATCCATGAGGATAAGTAAACAAAGCTAGTTTGCAGATGATAGTTTTGAAGTGTGAGATACTTTTTTGAATAAGATATCTTTTCATCTAGGTGTGATCGAATTTCTTTATATGTTAAGAGAGAATGCAACTTTTTTGTAAGATGTTGCAGGTGTTGCTGATACGGCACAAGCGGAAGCGATAAAAGAGAAGGAGAATCCACTCCTTAAAGTAACCGATAGACAAGGAGAATCCACTCCTTAACACTCCAATCCAGGAGCAAACTCTAATCCAAGAGTAAGAGACAAGGTTTAAAACCCCAAATAACAACCAACTGGTTCATAATATTCAAATGATCAATAATCTGTCTACATTGATAATAGATATGGCTATTTATAGCCTCAAACATAAATCTAAATATTCCTAACTAGCCTAAGAGAATAATATATTCTCATAAAAGAAAATAAAACAAATAAGAAAACTAATAATTCTAATAAATAAATTACTAAAATTGATAAATATCCAAGATATTAGAAATATCTTGGAATATCCGGGAAATCTTATAATACGTCCCGTATCAGTTGCAGATGATAATTTTGAGTGTGAGATACTTTTTTTTGATAAGATCTTTTATTCTTTAAAGATGTGATCCAGTTTCTTTACATGTAAAGAAAAAGGGGAACTTTCTTATAAGATGATGGAGGCGTTGCTGATGATAATTTTGAAGCGTGAGAAATATTTGTTTAAAAGTCATATTTTATTCTTGAAAGGTGTGTTCAAATTTCTTTATATGCAAGGAAATAAGGCAAATGTCATTGACATGCAGCTTATAGGCAATGCCAAGTTTAAAAGCCACGAGAATAGAGTAGTTGCGAACCATGTCAGGCCAAGAGTTTTAGTAAGGTGCTTCTACAAAGCTAGTTTGGAGAAACCTACATTGCTATATCCAATAAGAGAGCTAATATCTGAAATTAACCCACCCACAGGGCCGGTGCTGGAGGCAAAGCAGGACAAGCCCCACTTTGGGGCATCCAAGTTTTGGGGGCATATAAATATATAGTTAAAGTTTTGGAGTTCGAAAATGCTATTCAACACTCTTTTTTAGCACTCTCTTTAGCACTCAAAGACACATGTCGATAAAGTACTGGTACATCACATTCAGCCAGGACCCATATCACACAGGAACGGGTTCCACACATCCCAGATGAAGGGTCTGGATGGTGTGAGTGCTAGACAGAGTGATGAATTGAGTGTCAAATAGCAGCACCGGAGGGAGTTATATCAAAGAAAATAAAAATACAGGGATTTAAAGTGGAGACTTTATTAAAAAAAAGTAGGAAATATGAGGACAATTCATCCACTCAGTTACTAACCCTATCAAATTCGTAAACAATTGATAACAATGTTAGTGCATCATACTTCGTGTTCATTTGTCATTTTTACAGCATGACCTGTTTCAATTATGGTTCATGTGGTAACCGAGAGGAACCTGACTCTCTGACACCTTAACAATTGTTGTTTATTATTAGAAATTTGTGCAATTTTTTCTTTTATAGGGGCATAAAAATATGTGTTCGCTTCGGGGCAAAATATTCCCAGGAACGGCACTGCCCACCCATGTATCAAGATACAACATTTAAAGAGTATAGGATTATGCCCATTCTAGAAGGCTTGACCGCGTTTCCAACCTAAACTATTTTAAGGTGCGAGTACTGAGTAGTACTTGAAATTTGTGTGTTTTTCTTATAACTTGGCTTGGTCATGTACTGGGGAGACTCGTTGCTGAGTGAAATGTATTTCATTTGATCGTTTGTAGTAAGCCTAATTTAAACATTGAATTACTATTATACCCTTATCTATTTAGGTAAATTGTGCATATATTTTGTAAATATAGGGGTAAAATGGTACTAAAAACTTAAAGCTTCACCAAAGGATCCGGGCTTTTTATAATAGATAGATAGAATAGATACAACTTATTTAGCAACGGCGAGCTTAAAATTGTGGAGCATAGAGTACTTGCCAAGCGCCTCCTACCAACAGTAACAGTGGCATGTTTTATAGACTGAATAGTATAAATCAACAAAGTTTTATGGTCCTACAGAAGAGTTATTTTCTAAAGACAAACCCTCCTATTTACAGAGCTAGGACATCCAAATATTGTATGCCGGTTATTACCACTTCAAAGGGTTTACCGGTGTTTCCTCTTGAAACTTCGTTAGGTACTTAGAGCATCTCCAATAGTGGGTGCTAAAAATCATATGTGGAGGTCTTATTTAGACCTTCATTTACGAGGTTTTAATAGATAAGACTTTTGAACCAATAAATCATCTCCAATAGTATAAAGTTTTAACCTTGAAATTTGTTATATGAATATAACTAATTAACTGAATAAATAGATTTTCTCGTTTCTTATTGGTTCATTTTATTTTCAAACAATAATTTAAATATAAAAATTAGTTAAATTGATGACATGGAGGTCTTACCGAAAGTCTAGATAAGACTTTCTCTAAGACATTTTGTTTGTCCATGTCATCACCCTAATTTATAAAACTCCACTACTGGAGATTGATTTTTGTTAAATGAGGGTCTTATATCCTATGTGTCACAAAAAAATAAGACATCCACCCACTATTGGAGATGCTCTTAGGATATGAAGCTATTATTGGTGGATGTAGTTGTTATAAACGTGTATTGCACGGGCAGTATCTAAGGGAAATCTAGGGTTAGACGTTTATTTACTAAGATGCCCTCGTGTCTAGTCCTCTATAAATAGAGGCTTAATCCTTGTATTCTAGACAGATCTTAATGAGAATCTCTCCTACTTTCTTTTCCCTATTTTGAGTCTTTCTCTATTTCATACTCCCTCCGTCCCAAAAAAATAGGCCAGTTTGACTTTTTCCTATTTTTTTCCAAAGTTTTTGGAACTTAATTGAACTAAAAATATTTGACTTGAACTAATTTTTTTTTCATGATTAGTTTATAGTTGACATGTATCATGGGTTAGCAAAAAAAAAAATAGTTTAAGTCGAATATTTTTAGTTCAATTAAGTTCCGAAAACTTTGGAAAAAAATAGGAAAAAGTCAAACTGGCCTATTTTTTTGGGACGGAGGGAGTACTACGTTATTATGCACGTAGCTCTAATCACTAAAGTTAAAAAACCCGTAGATTTTTTTTTAAAGAAAAACCTATTTTTTTTAAAAAAAAAATTTACTTATCTTTTCGATCACACGATTACTATTACAGTTTCCTTAAACTTGCATCATGGGTTTAGCAATTTTTTCTCGGTTTAAAATTTTGATCGCATGTTACGGTATACCATACCGATTGAAAAAGCACAAACTGTTCACTTGAAAGAACCGTTACACCTAGTACTCTGGTTCTATTACTTTATTAGTTTTTATAACAATTTTTATATTAGTATACTTGATTAGTTCATGTGTTTGTTGTTTTTTATGTCTAGCTAAGCATGAATCATCCGTGATACAAATCTGATGATACATCTTCCAAAGGAAAACAGGGAAGTCAACAACATTTTCCATTTATTTGTTCTTTTTATCCAACAAATCTTAAATTAATCTAAATTATTATACATGTGTACACAATCCACTAATTTTGATTTCCGGTTTTTGTGTGTACTGTATGCAAGTAACTCACCCATCCATTTAGAAAAAGAAAAACCAGGGGCTCTCGTTTCTCTCTCTAGGCGATTTTTTTCCTAGCAAAAACTCAACTGCCGACAGCCCCTCTCTTACCCAGATCGGCTCTTTTGGGAGCAGATCTGGGTAAATCTTTTCCCCCTTCTTTAGTTTTAGTTGTAAAGGTTTTTTTTCCAATAAAACAGTTAGGTTTTCCTGTTTTTGTTTGGGGTTTTCATGGCGTATTCAAAGGTCTTCCATGGGAGAGTTTGGGTTTTTGGTTGAGGTTGGTTTTGCCTCCTGATGCTGCCTTCAATCCTCCAATATTTACTTTCACGGATTTTATTCAAGTTGGAGGTTCAAAATCAGGTTTCAGTTTTTTTAGACGAGTTCAGTTATGCTTCAGGCTTCGTCTCCGTCGTCTTCTCCGGCGCAGCTGTTTCTGCCGCCTCAAACGTCGTCACCGTCACCGTCAACACCGTCACCGTCACCGTCAACTTTTCCGTTTACGTCAACGCCGTTTTCGTGGCCGTCAAAGTTACCGTTTCCGTCATCGCCGTTGCCGTTATCTTCAAAGTTGCCGTCTCCGTCAACGACTCCGTCACCGTCAGTTCTACCGTGCCGGCTTACATTCTGTCGCTGCCGAGAAAAGGTTTGCCAACTTATTTCCCTGCCAGGGGAGTTTAATTCAACCTGTTGGCTACGGTGCTGCAGTTCGGATTCTCTACACTTTATTGGTCTCTGTGAATTTGTTTCTGGTAATTGACGACAACTCTTTCCAGTCGTTTAGGTGGATTCATTGTGCGGTTTACGCCGGTAAGGGTAACCCCACATGTCCACCGATTAACTTACTGCATGTGTTATCAGTGCAACGGATTAGAGTTGTTCACAGTAAACAGGGTAGGATTCTCCCTCGTATAGTTGGGGCCCTTTGGTACTTAATTATGTCTTACCCAGAGGCTTTTGAGACTAATATTTTTGGATTGCAAGTGTGGGTGATGGCCAGATTTGGAGCCTTTATTCTCGGCTGGTGGTATAGTCAGATTAGGACCTTTTACCTCTTAGGAATCACCAGTGGTCTGTTTTTGGTTGAAGGCTGTAACAACAGAAGAAGAACAAAAATCTCGTCACAGGATCAATATGGTTCAGATGATGTGCACCTCAACATTCATAAACAGGGATACCCTCTGTACAAATATCTGAACCTTAGTCTTGTTGTGATTATTGGGTATCCTCAACCTCCACTTCCCATAGTTAGAAGACTAGTTTGTTGTTGGCTGTATGTTCTCTTTAGTGTGTCTTTTGGTCTTTATGCATTTGGGTCAGCTAGTTTTAGGTTTGTTTGTTACACCGGCATAGGTTGTAACAGTGGTAACTTGTCTTTGCATGGTCTTTCTTTAGTTAGTTTTCTCTGCATCATCGGCGGTGTCCTATTTCAACTACTATTTCAACTCATGAAATTTAGAGGTCTGACATGGATTAGTATCAATCATATGAAGTTCTGGCAGGATGAGGAAGATGGTTGGTTTCATTATTATGGGGTAATTCCTTTTTGCCTTAAAGGATACATTACGTCCGGCCGTTGTTGTCAATGGCCAGTTGCTGTCAATCTTGTATGCATGGCAACACAATGTTTTGGTTTGGTGATCATCCGGCTTTCGACTTCATGGACTCGATCTAATTTATCACACTCGACCGGTCTTTCGACACTGATGGTAACTAGAAGCATTACAACCTTTGTGGAAG
>JAJJMA010035593.1:0-11646 GCA_023529015.1 Papaver nudicaule
AAGTTTGGAAGTTTTCTCATGGCTTATATGTACGCGTTCATGAATGCGTTCATAGAGCAGTCAAATAAAGTTCAGGAGAATTCAGGAGAATCCGTGAATTTGTATGTATGCGTTCATGAACGCGTTCATACAGACTTTTGCTCGTTCTCTGAAATGCCATACGATCACATGTACGCGTTCATGTACGCGTTCACCGTTGTGGTCTATTTAAAGAGACAATTCAACATACTCTACCTATACATATTATCACGAATGTGACAAATGCAAAGGCGGAAATCCTAGAATACCTTCGGATCATATAAAAAACATGATAGACTATTGGTATGATAGAAATGGTAAATACGATACGGAAAGGAAAAACTTTTCTAACCTTTGGCGAGGACGTTATGATTTATCAAGTAGTAAGCTTCGGTCTCCGTCTTCATCAGTATTCGTCTCGATTACCTAAAACTATCCTAGTCCGAGGTTGTAGAATAAACTTATCAAGGATTGTGTTTTTGTCTCATAAACTTGACAACTGACTTGAGATAGCAATATCAGTGGATTCAACCGAGCAATGCTCTAACAATCTCCCCCTTTGTCAATTTTAGTGACAAAAACCAATCTTACATATAGATTCAAAAAGTAAAATCTTTTAGCCCTAACCATAATGTACTTGATCTTCTTGTAATCTTCAGCGTCTTCCGACATGAGTGTTCCTGCAAGTGAAGATTCAAGGTAGAGATAACAAACTCAAACTCACCACACATCTTGGTTTCTAGAAGGACATAGTCCAACAATGCAATTGAGTAGTATGTAAAACTTGTAAGCATATTGCATCGATGCTTCAAGATACTACACAATTTGATATGTTCTCCCCCTTACTCAATACACTAACTTTTGCTTTGACATGACAAGCACATCGATTTTACTCCCCCTATGACAATGCCGTAGACACTTGTCGTAGTAGATATAAAGATTTTACTGCCCCTTACTACAAGATTTCTCACCCTTTTTGTCATAAAATAGACAAAGAAAATAAATATAGGAATCCTCATAAAACCGCAATAATCAATGCAGACAAAGGTAAACATACTTGAAACGAGAGATAAAAAGATGTAGTTCTCTCGTAGATTCCACAGCCGCACACCCCAAAAAGATATTACCATGATGCACAAGTTCAAAAGAACTCTCCCCCATTATGTGTCATTCCATAAGGAACAACGCGACGACCTTCCCAAGCAAGGATTTGGAATAAATTCTTGGGTGATGTACAATTTCACAAGGAAAATTGTAAATATGTTTTTCTTTCCTAGCCAGTTACGGTCAAATAGGAATTCAAGGTTTAATCTTCCTACTTTCTCAGAGAGTTTCGGTCAACCATCGCCTTTAGAGAAAACCTTAGGTTACCCCTTCCTAGTGGTTGTAAGACTAAGAATTAAAGGTACAACATTTAATCCATCGGAGTTCAACATTGTAGCCTACAAGGTTCCTTATTATCAAAATCGTCTCCCCTTGGCCATAAGAGTCAGAAGCATGGACTTTGATAATTTTTCATGAACTGCTTTACCCGAACGGGTGGTATGGCTAAAAAAGCAAGTTCACGATTTTGTAATACATTCATATAGATAATCAATTAAGATCAAGCATTGCAATCATCAATTAAGATTTTAATTTAATAACCTCAATTAATTGATGAAAACTAGGTAATGCAATTAAGCAAATCACTCATATAATTTAAAGCCAAGATGACTTAGGCAAGAATGCCTCTTATTCTTGAACAAAGATTTTTTTCATCTGGATCATGTAAAGAAAAAGTGTATTCTTCAGTTACCTCCTTCCCTGGCTCTTCATAGGTAGTCCAGTCTTGTTCAATAGCAGCTACTCTTGAGGTGAGATCAGTGATGAGAATGGTGAGTTTGTTAAACTCCTTGCTTAAACTTCAAACGTGTTCAAGAACAACGTCAAGTTTCATATCGGATGCCTTTCTTTGTTCATCAGAGATACATGGAATTTAGCATTGAGCAGATAATTCTTTATTCTCTCGTGTCATACTAGATTCACTGTCTGAAGATTCAATTCGAATCTTTTACAGGAAGGAAGAATAACAGTCCATGTATTGTCGTTCATCTTGCAGTTTCAGTTCTAAGGAGAAAAAAATTCCTTCTTTTGGAATGATTGAATAACCCTTCCTACTCTTCCTTATATAAGGTTCAGACACAGAGTTTAGGATTTTCAAGGGACAAGTTTTGCGTTCATGACAAGTCGCGAACGTCCTTAGAACAACATTTTTTGTTGAGGTAAAAAAGGATATTTTTAAGCACAGTGTGACCACAAGGGTACATCTCATAAGACAATTTTTTACCTCAAGTAATAAGTTTAAAATGTCAACAATATGATTATTAGAGCATATATTCCTTTTGGCTTGCTCATAGTGATTCCCATGGATCCTGTTCTCAACTCTAGCCTTAGGAGCCAGAGGCAGGGAGAATTCTAGAGGTAGCACAAAAAATGTTGACATCCACATCGAGTCATTACATTTTGGACCCTTTTAAGATGATGTGATATCACCTTTTTATTATAAGATCTTCTTTCGTCTCACTGCAATTTCAAGAGGCGTAAGATAGGTGCTATAAAAGACAATTATGACAATCACATTGGATTTTCTGGTCATAAACCATCAGGACAAACAGTCACATAACTGTTTGAGCGTGGACACATCTCTTTTGGAGATCATTGCTCAACAAATATAAGAGATGATAGATTATTGTCTTATTTAGATAATAGGTAAATATTTGTTTATGCACTATCTTAAAAAAAAAGTTTTATACAGAATCCTATTTTTGACTTTTTCTCGCTACAAGGAGTACCAATAGAGAGAGTCCTATCTCTTATTTAGAAGGGGACACTAAGCTCCTGTCTATAGGACTACGTGAACTTCTCTTCTTTTCCTCTTAAAAGGGATCTACGAGCTGTTAGTAGAGGACATACCTGGTTGTTCAGTCTTTTGAATCATGTCTGATAGATTCGTCTCCATGGAATGAATAATTTTTCTGCAATTTGAAAGATACTTGTTAATATTTTTCTGAAAACCAGTGTTGACAGGCTTTTTATCCTCTATGATTTGTCTTACATGCCTTTCTCAATCCATTTCTTTACAGTCTTAGGTGAGGAAGGTTTTTTAACAGAAGCAATAACTGTAGGTCGAGATCCAAGATCACGAGGGGGTCTCATGTGAGACAACTTCTTTGGAGAAGTTCTACAATTATTTACTTTTTCACTTTTAAAGAAAACTTCTTTTGAAATAGACAGACTGTCTAATCTGTTCCTGAGTACAAGGTTATCTTCTCTCAACTGTTGAGTTTCAACGTTATGAAGATACATTATACTAGACAGAGAATGTATTTCAAAGTTCTGAATACGAGACTCAAGGTTTGACAACTCAAGCATGAATTGTTCCCTGTCTGCTTTATGTTCAATCTGTTCTTTTTCAAGATCTTTTTGAAGCAGAGTGATTTTTTCTGTCAAGAGACAGATTTGCATATCTTGATGGATATCATCATGTTGAGCAATTAATGATAAGCAAGATGAATGCATACAGAGATCCTTATGCAATGGAGAGAGCCCCAAGCGTTCCTCTTCTGGACTGTCTAGAGTTGCGTTGAAGGCTTTCAGTTTATCACATTAGTCTTTGTTAGGGCAATCAGGAGAGATATGTCCATAACCTAGACATTTGAAGCACTGTGGTAAATCCTCTGTATTTTCCCATTCTGTTTTTTGTTGGGAGAAGAAAAAGTGCGTGGGTTCCTTTTCTTTCTCAACAGTTGAGAGACGAGAGAAAGTAGCTCATCATTCAATTTAGAATCATGATTTTTATCACGAGGTGTCTCAGGGGTCTGAGCCTTCAGGGATATGACTTTACTTTGATGCTCATAATCAAAGATTTTTAGTTTAGACACCAAATCACCTCTTGATATGTCATATCCATGTTTTTCTTGGATGACATGTTTTTTTGAATCATATCTAGGAGGAAGGGACCTTAGAATTTTCGTACAATATCTCTTTCTTCGATAGTTTTCCCTAATGATAGAGAGGCGTTCACGATTTCAGAGAGCTTGTGATCAAATTCTTTAAAGGTATCTTCATCAGACATTCAGAGATTTTCCCAGTCAGACATGAGATTTTGAAGTCTTTCTTCTTTCTCCGCAGTATTACCTTCGTATACTGTTTTCAAAATATCCCAAACATCTTTAGAAAATTCACATGTTTCCACATGATGATGCAGATCGAGAGTTATGGCGTGAATGATGGCGTTAAGCGCATCAGCTTCAAGTTTATCTTTGGCTCTGTCGTTCTCGTCATACTCGCCTGGTTTCTTACTGCGAGTGACAACAGCATCACCTTCTCCTATAGTAAGTGTAGGTGGTGTGTATCCATCAATCACGTAGACCCAACTGTCAAAAAGTCTCGAGATTGGAGAAACGACCGCATAGCATATTTCCACCATATATAATTTGTGCCATCAAAGACTGGTGGAACATGTACATTCGCAGAATGTGTGTTCATAGTTCACGAAAGCGTCAAACACAGACAGTTACGTCTTATACAAGGTGTTTGCCGGCTCTGATACCAACTGAAAAAGCGGGGATATCGAGATACACCACCAACTTTTAGTTTTCGTGAACCTAGTTGATTACAGTTGTTTGAACGATCTCGAAAATCAATATTCAAACAACAACCTGAGTATAGTTTAAAGAACCGAACCCTAACAAGAACGTAGTTCTTGTAGATCTCAATAGAGATGGATTCACTCAAAGGTTATGAATCAACAAACTTGCAATTACTTCAATTATATATATCAGAGACAATATAATGCGGAAGGAAAAAGTAATGCAAGACACCAGAATTTTGTTAACGAGGAAACTGCAAACCTAGCAGAAAAACCCCGGGACCTCGTCCAGATGTGAACACCCTTAGTATGAACGGTATACAAATGCTAGCCTACTCTCAGACTTCGGACTGGACTGTATCGAGACTGAATTCTCCCTACAAGCAACTCAGCTACCAATGTGCTCCTACGTCTCTTGGCTCCCGCAGAAACCTACGTACTTGATTCCCCTAGCTGACGTCCTTTACAGGCCTAGAAGTTGCTCCACTTCCCTTCGTGAAGACTAGCGCTACCCTGCCTCTAACAGGACGCCTAAAAGTATCCAAGTAATTAAACGAGAATACGATTGTGATTTCCTTAGACTTAAAGTCAAGGTTAATGGAAATCAGATATGTTGAATAGGGCTTATTGATCTAGCCTAAACAACTTTACCTCCTAACGTGTCACGAACTTAGTATGAAACCTAGTTCGTGAATTTGCGTTTGGGAACTTCTAGGGTGTATGATACAAGATCTACCTTACGAAGTTTCTATCAAATGTTGGTCGTGATAAGATTGAAAATATTCAATCGACCCAAGATACAACACTACACGAAATCCAATTTTTACCAACAACACCGTTAGTCACGGTTTGCATTTCAGCAACGGGCATACGCTGTTGGGAAGCTCGTAACGTCTTCAATGGTTACTGAAAATGCGATCTGTTACAGTGCTCCGTGTTTTTGTTGGTGCAATTACCCGCCTACCCTCAATATTTCGGTGAACTTCCTAAGTTAGCCTCGACTTTTCTTTTCCCCGCCCAACTTTTGGTCTGATGAAATTTCAACCCCAGCAGCGTAACAAAACCTGTTTTTTATCTCAACGGAATTCTGTTGAATAACATATGAGATAAATTTTGAAAATCAGAAAACAATAAAGAAAAATCACTGAAAATGAATTCATTTATTTTGTCCGAGTTTTGGTCATAGGGTTGAGAAAGAAGTTAATGTGTCTAGCTGAAAACAGTTGAGACATAACTTCTATTCGTCTTCACTTCCACGGATTTCATCGCCTAACATTCAATTCCTTTCCCCTTTTTTTTTTCCAGCGGATAATCCTTCGTTTGAGTCTGAGTTTCAGCTTGAGAAAACATCATTAACATCATTCAATCAGTTACTTCTTATGTGAACCTCGATTTGATATTAGTTTAATTATCAAATCGATTTCTCATAGAGTTATGGATTGAGATTTGGAATTTGAATCTGAGTTCATTCAGCAATTAGGTATTTCACTGATTTAAGAGGAATCTGAGTTCATTCAGCAATTAGGTATTTCACTGATTTAAGATTCATTTATTTATGTTAATTTCAAATATATGAACATCAATTGAATAACTGAATTCATCCAGCAATTACATATTTCCCTGATTTAAAATTAGAGTATGAGTATCTACATCTTTTCAGATCTGTATTTGGTTATAGATTTTTTGCTGATTTGTATGTGTGGTTTGTATGTGAAAGTTTATGATTGTTAGTATTTGTATCTTTAGTTGATGAACTTGGTAACATGAAGCATATTTCAATTTGGTAATGTAGGATGTCGGGGAATAAAGATTGGATGCTTGAAAAAAACCTATTTGGCCAAAAATATCGAGAGGGGGTTAGAGAGTTCCTCAACTTTGCATCAGCCAATGGGGATTCATCTGGTTGTGCTTGCCCATGTAAGAAGTGTGCTAATGAGTTTCGGCATCCATGGAAAAATGTTCAAAAGCATCTGTACGAGAAGGGTATCTTGAGGACGTACAACACTTGGTACTTGCATGGTGAGGAATTGGTGGGTCAGAGTTCAACTAGTCGTTTTGTGGAGAAGGAGAAGGTTGCAAAAGAAGAAATGCCTGTTTCGACTGGGATGCTTATGCTGCTGCCAATTTTGGTCCTCATGTTGACCCTTATGAGCAAGTAGTATGTGAAGAACAAGAGGTGGATATGGGGAAGCGTTATGCTAAGTACTCAAATTTGGCAGGGAAGCAGTTGCACCCAGCATCCGAAGGTATCTCAACCCTCGGTGCTATCGTAGAACTGCATAATCTAAAGAAAACATATAAATTCTCTGGTCATTGTATGGATAGTTTGTTGATTCTGTTAGGAAAGTGGCTTCCTGGAAACAATTTCCCTAAAAACTATGATTCTACGAAGACGATGCTAAAGGATCTGGGGATGGAATGCAAGGCTATTCATGTTTGCCTGAATCATTGTATGCTGTATCACAATGCAGATAAAAATCTTCAGCAATGTCGAGTGTGCCAAGCTAAAAGATTTAAAGAATTCAAAAATTCTGACGGGAAGATGCAGGTGTCAAAAGAACCTATGTTAGTGCTAAGATACTTTCCTCTAGGACCAAGAATTGCGAAAATGTTCTCTATTCCTTGGATAACAACTTTCATGGATTGGCACAACCGAGTGACAGTTTCTCATCGTTATATGCGTCATCCGTGCGATTCACCTCAGGCGGCGGTTCAAGGAAAAATTCCCGGATTTTGCAGCGGAAGGCAGAAATGTTTACCTTGGAATATCGACGGATGGGTTTAATCCCCATGGCCAGTCGAATATAGGTTGGAGCTGTTGGCCTCTCATATATGTGGTTTATAATCTTCCACCTTCTTTGTGTATGAAGACTGAATTCCAAATATACAATATGTTGATACCTGGTCGCAAGTCACCGAGTGGAGACATTGATGTATTTATGCAGGTGTTTGTCGATGAATTAAAAACTCTCTTCAAAGACGGAAGGCGAGTTTGGGATTCTTTCAGAAAAGAGTATTTTATCGTGAGAGTAACTCTAATGTTTGGGATTCATGATTTACCTGCTCTTGGTATTTTAAGTGGACGAACATTTCATGGGTACAATGGATATGTTGTCTGCGCAGACAAAACTCGATGTACTCATATAGGCAGAGGATTTAAGAAGGTAGTGTACACTAACTATCGGATTTTCCTCAAGAGCAGGCACACCTTTAGGGATGGGAAATTCTTGGGATTGGACAAAGAGGAGAGAAAGTTGGCGCCAAAGAGACTAGCTAACGATGAGTCGCTCGAGTTGTTGAAAGATGTTCATTACATACCTGGTAAGACCCAAAAACGCAAGGCTGGTAAAAGACAGAGATACGTGTCTGATGATGAGACTGAGACTGAGGTTGAGGATGATTATGAGTTAGAGGATGGTGGTATTGATCAGAGGGATAATTCTGGTTTGGGAACATGTATTTTCAATAGGAAGTGTTGTTTTTGGGAACTTGAGTCGTATAGCAATCTGGGTATATTTCATTCTATCGACGTGATGCACACGGAAAAGAACGTCATGGAACACATTTATCACGCTCTCTTTGATGATGGAAGTAAGGCTCAAAGGTTATGGGATAATTGTGATGAATTGCGTGTGAAAAAGCTCCACATTGGAGAGTGGAAAGCAAAGAAATTTAAGAATGTGATAGTAAACACCCCGGTGTGGGTTTTGTCTAAAGAAGAGCAGAAATTTTTTAGCCAGATTATTAGAAATCTGAAATTCCCTTCAGGTTTTTGCTCAAACTTGAGCAACAATGTGAGTGGGGATAGGTTGCTGAGCTTAAAATCTCATGACTATCATATTTTGATTGAGTACTTGCTACCTGCTCTGCTTCAACATGCCTTTTCTGGATATAAACACCTTCGAATTGCACTTCAGCAAGTCAGTTTGTATTTTAGATTGTTGTGCTCTAAGGTCGTTAAAATAGAAGATCTGAGCCAGGCTAAGTGGATGATTGCAGAGGCCATGTGCGTGCTCGAAAAGTATTTCCCGGCTTCATTTTTTGTTATAAGCGTGCACAACATGGTTCATCTGGCTGAAGAAGCCTTGGTTTGTGGACCGGTTAGGTTCCGATGGATGTACCCACTTGAGAGGTGAATTGTCGTTTCACCAATTTACCCCTTCAATTTTTTTGCATTTTTTTGTGAGTTTTGTACTGAAATTTACATGTGCATACTGTATCAGGGCAATGGAGGAGTGCAAAGGCTTTTGCCATAACAAGAGATACATTGAAGCATCAATTACAAATTCTATCATTCTAAATGAGGCTGTTAGGTATGCAATGGAGCAAGCCAAAGCTAGAGCCGAAGGAGGTCACAAAGCCAATTGGGCTGCCTTTCTGGATGAAGATTCTGATTTCAGCGATGAGGGTTCCATTCTTGGAGATAAAGAAGTTTTGTTGAGCCCTGTTCAATGGGTTCGGATACGCCGGTGGCTAATATTTCAGCGTTGTCAACCGGAACTAGACGATTATTACAGGTATTTGTTGTTATATAATTTCTGTTTGTATGGACACTGAATTTCTATTGATGATGGGTTGGTATTAAAAGTATGCTATATATTTATGTTCAGGGATTACCGCACCGGCCATTCAGACGTTGGAGTGGACTTGGTCCAGTTTGAAACCGACTTCCTTTCATGGTTGTACAATAAGGTATGCCTTGTAGAACCGGTTTGTCAGAATAATTTGGTGGCATTAATTCTGATTTATGGGTTTTCTGCGCTTTCGCAGCTTAGTGATGAACATAATATGGATGGTCTCTTGTGGGATTACCTTAAAGGTCCGGACGAGGTAAGGGAGATTGAAAGATACCGTGTGAATGGATATGTTTTTTGTTCCCAAGCTTTAGGCCAAGCTTAGGACCCAGGATAATGGTGTTACCATGGTTGCAGACACAACTTTTAGGAGCAAAAGAACTGATAAAGAGCCCGTGACTGTGAAAGCCAGGTGGTATGGGGTGATCCAACAAATCCTACAGTTGAACTATGGTTCATTTAAAGAAGATGTGTTTTACTGTGATTGGGTGAAGGTGGAGACTGGAGTCAAGATGTGTAAGTTTTCAGATTATCCTCTGGTCAATCTGTCAAGAATGAAGAAGAAAAATGCTGTCACAGACGAGCCCGTGATTCTCGCGGAACAGGCTACCCAAGTCTTTTATTCCCAGGATTTGAAAGAGCCAGCCTACTGGGTTCCTATGCATCCCTCCAGAAAACTAACTATCAGCGTAGACAATGCAGATGTACCAGCTGAAGGCAGTTTTCAAGATATTTTAGAGGAAGAACCACATCTTCGAGCTTTGCTCACCTATTGGAGCACCCCTGAGAATTTGAAATAATCTGTACGTTTCCTTCTACTTTTGCTTACAGTTTTACACCCCTTTTAGAGTTTTTGTTGGTTTGTAACTTTTAACGTTTGTTCTATGCTTAGCTAACTCTGTTGACAATTGATTAATATTATTTTTACACTTCGTTTATTCCACACACATTATATTTACACCCCGGTGGGTACCACCAAAACATCATCTTCTTTACTACTACTATTTTAATGCTAAAGAACAAGCACACCTTTCATTAAAGATCTGCTGCTTTTGGAAGCACTCACTTTCTCTCTCAGACAAGAATATTCAGACTTTAAAGCTCCCCAAAAAATGTTGCTTTCAAGGAGATTCAGGGCTTGATTAAGGAGGAAATTTATTTCTCTCTCAGACAAGAATATTCAGCCTTCGTCAATCTCTTTTTTGAAAAGGTAAGGTCTTTACTTTTGGGTTCTTTTACTTTTCAACTGCCTTTGCATGTTGCATGGTGAATCCGTTAGTAATACATGAAGTTAAATGCTAAAAATGAAGCGGAATCATGATAGATGGTGTGAAATCAAGATGCATGAAGTGAAATTTTGTAATGTTGGTCTATTTCTACTCACTCAATGCTTTTAGTACTGCTCTGTTTAATTAGATTTTTAACAAATTAGATGAAATCATGACATGAGTTTAGTTTGGTTTACGTTATTATGATCTCCAGATGTGTTTGATTTCAGTATTGTTTTTATGAAAATTTTAGGGTTTTGGTCTGTTTCAAATGTCCAGTATTGATGTCGTGGTCGGATTTTGAAGTTAACATGCTAAATGAAGTGGAATCATGATAAATGTCCGTGTGTCTGATTTGTCAAATCCAAAAATTCATGATAAGATTTTCCTTCTCATACCATGCTTGTCTCACATTTGTTGTCCGTAACTTATGAGGTTCAAAATGTTCAAAATGGAATGGAAAGGAATAGTTTGACTCTTGGTGTCTTCATGGATGATCTGTGTTGTAACCTCGATAATGCTGTTTATATTAATTTGAATGTATGAATGTATGAAAAATGCAGGGAAATGGCATCCAACAGCAAAAACAACTCAGATTTTGAGCGTAACAGAAAGGGAAAAAGAAAAAGCACTGACTCTGAGGAGCAGGGGATCTCGGAAGATTCGGATGCTACGTCCCATCCCTTCAATCCATTGATAGCTTTCAACAAAATAATCTATCGCTGCAGCTTGGATGAAGTGTAAGAGATTGTCAAGCGTGCTTCTGATTATGTCGGTTGTTTGGAAGTAGGGCAAACAATAAAACATGACAGGGAGGAGGAGAGCAAGAAACGCAAACGAGAGGAGCGGGATGATTCTGAGCTTGAAGAATACCAAATGAGGGTGCGAAAAGAAGCCCGGATGCAGCGTCAGATTCTAGAAATGGCGCCTCCCGCTGAAGGTATACCCTCCGATGATGATGCGGAGGAAGTAGAACCTGAACCCCAAGTAGAAGAAGAAGAAGAAGAACATGAACACGAAGCCGACCCTTTTCATGTAGCAAATTTTCTTGATGAGCTGGTGGAGGCTGATTTTGAGCAAGAAATTAGGGAGGATGATTGGTTCGACCTCAGGATGGGGGAAGTAGATGATGTCGGTGCTTCTGATTCTGCTACTT
>JAJJMA010035634.1:0-30966 GCA_023529015.1 Papaver nudicaule
CTCCTTTAGTCTACAATCAAATGTTTTCATAAACACTACAAGTACTACAAGTAATTATGAGGCCATTGAGTTTCACAAACCATGTCAGGAACTCCTTCATCCATAACCAAATTGTCAAAATCATTGCTTTGTTGCGAATATTGGTTTTCATTGCTTTGTTGTGATTGTTGTTGTTCATTGTGTGATGTAGATGATGCATCATGACCCATCGTTGGACGGTAAACTCCTTGAGTTGGTTCCCATGATGGCCATTGTGCCGCTTGCAAAAATGTACCACCCAATGTGAGGTCTTCTTGACATTTTTGTTGTTGGGAATTAACAGATGGTATTGAAGCAGAAGATCTGCCAGAATCCGAGCATAAAGTTGTAGCTCTCTTCATTGTCTCATTTCATACGACTTCATGAGCTCCAACCCCGAATGACCATTGTCGTGACATATAAGCATGGCACTCCTCCTACAAGTAAAACATAGAGACATTTAGTTAAACATTCAAGAAAATTTAAAGTGAAAATGCAAACAAATGTAAATGTACTTACCAAATGGTTAACTGAAGTCTATCTCCGACAGCTGTGCCATCTGCTCACGATGTGTCAGGCGGCGGATGATCGGGAAGCATATAGCGAGGAAGAGATGAGCTACCCACTGTTATCTGATCGACGTTCTGTGAATGGACTGGCTCAGTAATATAATCTCCAACACTATTGTTCTTCCACCATCTTTTATATTCAACCTCAGTGACTGCATAATATCGATCGTGACCTAGAGCTACAATCTCCCTGTCTTCAACTGATTGTAGATGTGGAGGATCCGTTGGAATTACAATCACATCTATTAGCTGCCTCTGGAATCTCTCGGCCAAGTAACAACTAGCTCTTGTGTTTGGGTTTTCTAGGTCGATAAACACAACTCTCCTGCCGGATAACTGTAATGCTATGTCATAACGCTCTCCCAAAAAATACACACTATCTTTCCATGGTTGCCAATTACATGAAAGGGAATATCTCATGTCAATCTGTTCTCTTGCGACGGAGCACGAATGTTTCTTCGTATCCCTTTGGCCTCCTTTTTTATCTCTCTTCTGTGACTTAATATTTTCCTTCTTGAAGAGACTAATCTTTGGGAAAACATCACACATCCTCCACTCGGTACCGGAAAAATTATGGGTTGTAGGTTGTGGAAGTAGTAGTAGTACCAATACTCAAGTACCATAACCATGCCACATAAATCCTTACTGTTATGCGAAGACCACTCGTCAAGATAACTATAGGTATTTCCCAAGGAAGCTATACCCCAACTTTATCTAAATCCATCAACAATATAACCCAACGTTTATCTACTTTTCTGGTACAATTTGCAAGAATAAAATGACCGAAACACCAAATAAAGAACATTCGTGTCAAATGCTCTGCACATTCAGTATTGTCCATGTCTCTTCTACTTATAATGTAGGCTCTCAAGGTACCACAAGATATTTAGTTCGATTTAGGGTACCATTTACCATGGCGCGACAAATCTTCAAAATATATAGGATCCATAGCAGCATAATTCATTCCATCCGGCAACTGCGGCATAAGTAGTCGACGTTTTGAAAGGTCACCAGCGGGAATGCTAATTAACATGTACCAATCTACTGGAAGGATCCCAAGCTCAAACTCCTTAAAATGAAAGCTCTTGGTTTTCGCCCACCATCTCTCGGCTACGACTTCCACGAAGGCTCTATCCCCATTGGTAAATTCAAACTCAAAAACACTAAAAAACTCGCAATTATCACAGCATCGTTGTGCTACATAATTGTTTTTCACTACAATTTGATATAACGTATTTATCTCATTGAAACTACCTCTAACGTTGGGAGTCCGATTATCATCCAAATTATCATTATATCTATGTGGCACACCAGGTAGGTTTTGTTAGGGCATTGTCCGGTCAAACCCACTAGCGTTGGTATGTCAAGCTGGTTATCATTTTTAGGTGTCAAAACACAATTCTTGATTTAGCCTACTAGAGTTTAGATTTCGGAATCGAGATATAGACAAAGTAGTAGAGACCTTGAAGACAAAGACTGTGAAGACAAAAAAGACATCAATTATTCTTCATCGACAAAAGGTTAGTAGGAGTTATGACTTTTATGGAAATTCTTCTATTCTACTTATTCTATCTTTCGAAATAGTCGGCTACTTTAGTAGAGATACTAATAGCGATTGAGATCGTGTTCTTGCCTACATGACCATGTGTTATGTTGGTATTTGTTCCCACAAATACTAAGGTTTCAAGAATGCATGAGATAGATTCGATACCATTTGTCCATTACAATGGTTTGCTTGCAAATCATTTGTTGGATATGGGTGAATCTAAAGGAGTACTCTTGAGCAAGAGTCCACTGGATTATAGCTGGGGGCGTCTAACACGTCTAAGTACTGGCCCAGTCCAGAACTTCCAGCGGATCTAAGTTAAACCCTAATCTGGAAAACGACGGTTCCCGAACCGTACGGTGAACAATGACTTGGAAATTTTTCCTGAGTTCCAAAGTGTCAATTTGTACGCGTACTAGTACGTGAACCTCAGATTCGATGCATTTGGTCGTGATTCAGATGGACAGTTTGCGAACCGGCCAAAGTGAATATTCTCTGGGATTTTCACACGGGTTAAATTCTGACTCCTTTATCTCTTAGTTGGACTTGGTTATCACGAAATATCTTCTGTGGTCCATCTAACGGTTCTCAATGTATCAATAAGATAAAGATTATCTCTGGTCTGTTGGATATCATTCTTGAAGTGTTTATGATCTAACAAAACACTTGGCAGCTAAATGATAAAAGATTTCCAATTGAGATAAATCTAGGTTTCTTGGTTTGCAAGTTAGGGTTTCCTAAACTTGTGGAACAAGTAACTAGTTGCTTATTCCTAAGCAACCTATCTTATTGAGTACTATGAATAGAGGTGTCTAAGGACGAAAACCGCAAGCATCAAGCATACGTGAAGATTCTCTGTGGAATTGATCGTAAACTCTTTTCAATTCGGTGAATGCTTGTTGTGGTATAGTCATCCTCTATTAGGTAGCAGTTCCTCTGTGGGAATTACCTAACAACTATAAAGACTTCTCTAGAGAGTTGGGAAGCACAGGTAGGAGATTGAGACCTTAGTGGTTGAAATCGGATTAACCTGTAACCTTGATAACTTGATCACGTTCTTGTCTATTCTACGATCCCTCTTTTCTGATATAAGGCCATTCAAGAACTGATACGTTACACACGGGGTTGAAAGGAAGCAACGCACGGCTGCACTCGGTGTTGTAAGACCTAGTTAGCTCCAGTTGTATAAGTTTATTAAGTGATTTTTCGTTTACAACTGAGGTAGAGACAAGTTGGGCATAGTTTACTCGGTTTACTTGTCAGCCCCCGCTTGTAAGTAGATTTCCGTATGACCTGGAGAAATCCGAAGGAAGTCACTTTGTGTATGTCAAACTGATAGAGGACAGTTCAAACATACAGTTGATAATTGAGGTTGCAAAGCCGGAATTATTGACATAAGCCTTTAACAGCGGTTAAAGCAACTCCTAGGCCTGTAAAGGACGTCAGCTAGGGGAATCAAGTGCGTGACGATCTGTGGGGGATCTAGAGACGTAAGGAGTGCGACAGTAGCCAGTTCGCTTGGAGGGTTGGAATTGGTCTCTGCTGCATCCCAGACCGAAGTCTTATAGTAGGCTAGTGTTTGTAGACAGTTTGTACTGTGCGGTGTTCAATCTGGACGAGGTCTCGAGGTTTTTCTACAGGTCGTAGCTTCCTCGTTAAAAAAATCTCTGGTGTCTTGTGTGCTTTACTTTCCGCATTATATTCTCTGATTATATAATTAAAGCAAACACAAGAAGTACGTTATTAATAAACCTGATCGTTGTCCCCAATCCATCCATTGGATTTACCAAGACCTTGTCTTGTGTCGGAGTGATCCTTTGAAATCCAAACTCAGGTTAACAGGTCTGGATATTGATTTTTGAGATCGCCCAGATCTGACCATAAGTCTCACGAGCCCAAACGAAAAGTTGGTTGTATTTCGGTACCCCTGCTTTTTCAGGCTTTTCCCCGATACTCTCTCAAACGAATCTAGATAGTCTTGCACATTCATACTACAATCAATAACGAAGGAAAACAAATCAATCAAAAGACTAACTACAAAGTAATCAGACAAATTTGATTCAATTTCATCAATTAATCAAAATTTAAAGCATTGTCATCACAAATAATCAAATTCAACCCTAAATTAAACCCAAAAAATTCTAAATATCAATTTTATCTAGGGAATTTGATCACATATCATCTAAATCGTCTAACAAATCTAATATCAAGCATCAATTTCATCAAAATAAAATCAAAATCAAAAATCAAGCAAAATAAAAACCTAAAGTTTAAAAATCATACCTTAATCACAATTGGGGATGGAAATGAGTGAAACTTGGGGGCAAATGATAGAGAATTGAATTGAGAACAAACCCACGGAGGGAATTAACGAAAAACAATCTACAACCAGAGATATAGGGGATGCATTTTCGGGTTTAGGTGAAGAAGAAGAAGAAAAATGGGAGAAAATGTTCTGCTGTCGATTATATTAGCAGATTTTTGGAACGCTGAACGGTTCAGCGTTTTCAACGCAATTGACTGGTCAAGCGCTGAATAGTTCAACGTAAATGAGAATATTCTTAAAACCTTGAATGGTTCAGTGCTCGGCGCTGTATGGTTCAGCGTTTAGATGTCTAGACTAGAAAGACCATAAAAACTGTATGGGTCTCCTATGCGACGTGGATGTCTAATTGAACGCCACAAGACTAAGCCTTAGGCAAGAGAATTGATCGTCTTCCTCGTGGTCGTGGATATGACGTAGTCTAACACCACAGATTCTTTTCGAGAACCGAGAATTAGTAGACTGCCGAAAAACGAATAATATGTTAGGCTAATCTAAAGTTTCCATTATAAATACGAATTAAGCTTTGTACTTCGACACTAATTTGCAATCAAAACAATGAAAGTGCACATGCTATGCTACTAGATTAGGTTCCATTAATGAAACACTTTTGTTAAGGATAGTTGTTAGTGGGGGCTTCATCATTAAAAAAAAATCAAATGCAAAATTAAAAATATACAAAATTAAATATTACCATAGGGATTGAGAAATTAAGTACAAGTAGCCAAGTAGGGTAAATAGGCGACACACGTGAAAGTAAAACAAGTGTACTGACTGATGATGGCAATTTACATAATACATGTGTAGTACACTGATTTATCTTTGAATAATCGAAAAACTATTTCATGTAGTTTTCTCTGACAAAATGCTCAGTAGTGAAAATGTGAATCAACAACCATGTGATGCCTACGTATTAGACTATACGTATGCAGAACTGCAGAGAACAGTTGAGTAAGAGTTTGCACCCATCGTGCCTTCCTAATGTACAGCTGCCGTGCAGGCGCTGATTCAAAGTGTTTTCCTTCTATACTTATGGCAATACCACATAAAAGTGTCACCAAAACCTACGTATTCCCAGTGGCTCCTCTCGGAAAACAGCTTAGTAAATGACAGTGTATTGTGTAAGAATATATATGGTACATGTTTGCCAAAAAACTTGCCCATGCTCATCATGTAACAGATTAAGTTTACTTGTCAATGGAGTTGGCGTATATGCATTGTCTAATATTTTGCTTTTTTGCACAGAAAGGAACTCTATAGAGCAACAGACAACTTTTTTCTCACTCTCTCTCTCCTCTCTAGAGCTCCTTCTCAAAACCCAAAAAACTTTCATCACCATTAACCCTTACTGCTCAGATCTAGTCCATTTTGGGCTAGATCTGAGCAGATTTCTTCCGATTTGTTGTTAGTTAGTAGATTAGATTAAGTTTGATTTAGTTTTTGCTTCAATCTCCATTGTTTTTAGGAGATTTTGATGGTGTTTTTGTGGGTTTTTTGCCCTTTTTGTTTATGTATTCTCCTTTATGGGGATTCTTTATGTGCTCTCATGGCATTTCTTTGTGATTTTAGTGGAGAATTTAAGTGGAAGTTCAAGTATGATGATCAAGATTCAAGACTTTGGGCATATTACTCTCCTTTTATGAGAGCATCTCTTTCTATAGAAGAAAATACTCTATCAAAATGGTTGGATTATAATCCAAAAACCATTCCTTCAATCTTTGGGTTGTTTGGTACTCTTGTTGGTGTTTCGTTACTTCTCTTCACGGAATGCTCTTTGTTAGTACCTTTTTATTGTATTTTGATCTTTGATCTTGATGTTCTTGAAATCTATGTAATCTCTATTTTATCATGAATGAAATTTTATGAGATTTATCAAAAAAAAAAAAAAAAAAATATTTTGCTTTGTGGTTCAAAACTCTACCAAGTGTACATCTCAATTGACCACCAAAATACAGACGACCGCTTGAAGGATATAAAACAGTTTTAAAGCAATACGGTATGGGTACAACTTTTGGAAGTTACAGGCTTTTCTTCCTCACACTCTTTCAATGACTGCGAAAATATACAACCACTAACATCGTCACTTCTTCATCATGTTGGAACAGAGTAACATTAACATACTTGAAAAACCACAGTAATTATCACTAACAGGTTCATAGTTGCATAATTAATCACTAAATCTTACGCATAAACAAGTGAAATTTGGCAAGAGTGATTGGTTGGTTAGAGAGATGAGAGAGAGGGAGCGCAAAAGAAGGGAAAACAATGGAGGAGGAAGATTACAGAAGAATCATGATCCTGCAAAGCCTCTCTATCTAGAGAGAAAGATCTGCTATATTTCGATGGAGGCCATGGGAAATGGAAGAGGGATTCGACTGGAAGAAAGAAAAAGGGGAGGATTTAAGTCTTGGCTATTCTTGCCAGAAGATATTGCTATTTAGTTCTCTGAAGTATTGGATGAGGCGAGAGGTATATCAAACTTCGAAAAGTGGACTAAGAGGGATGGAGAAAGCACCTTTCTGTGTGAGATTAAATCAAATGATTGGGGGAATTATCTTAGAATTTCAAGATTCCGAAGAGGTGACAGTAACAGATCATATGCCATTTGCATTCCAGAAGGTGACAGTTCATATTATTGGGCTGTTATGTGCAAAGAATTAAGAAAGGTTTTGGGGGAAAATAACATGATCAAGAAGAAAACTCTGGATACTCCATCAGATGAAGATTTTGAGCATCAACTACCGAAATCGAAGGCAAGCACAAGGATATCAAAAGGGATGATCAAAATTGAAGGCATGGTTAGATGGAACAGAGTGGTCAAAGAGATGAAGAGAAGACTTAAGTGGGATTGTGAGATTCAGCTGGAGATATTAAATGAACAAACAGCCACTTTCATTGCCACAAATGACCAATGGAAGGAAATTTGGGAGCCATTAAAATTCAAATTAGATGGTGCATATGTCGTTGTGTCCAGATTTCAATCAGAGAAGGTCAAGGAGATTACTAAACAGAAGGCATTATCCAGCCATAAAAAGGAGTCTAAAGAGAAGAATAACATCATCCCACTGCAAGCCATGAACAAATTGTTCAAGTGGCTGAAGATAAGGGGAATTCCAAGCAAATATTGGAGTTACGAGCTCTTTAAGTCCATTGGAGAAGTCATGGGGGGTTTGGTTGAGGTATCAGAAGGTACACTAAGAAGAACAAACTCTAACTTTTTTAGAATTGCAGTCAAGGGAGAGTTCTCGAAAATTCCGGCGGTGCTTATGGTAGAAGAAGATGACAGACGGTGGTCAACAACTATTGAATGGGACTACAAATTCTCGCCTAAAAAAAAGGCGTCTATGGGGGAGTACCAGTTGCTGCTTGATTCTTTCTCACGGAATAGGCAAGAAAATCTCACAAAATTTGATTTGCCCGACAATACAGGCGCCAAAACAATAAGGGTAAATTCAAAATCTTCGTATTCGGTCTCGGGTCAATCTAAAACTGGACATTCTCTTAAGTCTGGTAATTCGGGCAAAGAGCATATAGCTCAGTCCAATTTGAGATCGAATCAGGAAGTGGGCCAGAGACCTATTTTGGGGTCACACCAAAGTTTAGGCAATTTGGTTTATCGACCTAAAACTACTATGCCAAATTTGGTGAATGGATTGAATGCATCAACATCAAACGATGCAATTTCCATGAACGATGGCTCTAAGTCCATGAGGGTTGATAATTCAAGTTTGGCAGGTATTGCATGCAGTGGATGCCGCACTGTGAGACATCAAACCACAAGACCGAGCTTAGAATATCACCATGGCGAAAACATCAGCTACGGCAAAGCTACAACGTCTGTCGACACTGTGGTAGGCAGTAAAGAAGGTGTTGATTGCCATCACAGTGGAGGCTTACATTGTGCTTGTGTCAGGGGATGTTTTGACAGGGTTAGAGGTAGAGATGATGCAGAAAACTCAACCCTAATGGGCAACATTTGCAATGGAACTGGTGCTAGTAGTGCTGTATTACACAACGTGAATGTTAGCGAAGAGGTGGTAACTTCACATTGTTGTAGAGGCGCAAACAACACAGTATTGAATTTGCCCGCGTCAGGCGAATTGAGGGAGTATCATGCTGATATGGGTGAAGAAGATGTTGGACCTTTTCAGCATAGAGAAACTATATTGCAACCTGACAATGAACAAGATACTATGAGATATAGTAGTAATGTTGAGGGAGCAACTACTAACCTCACTAGTAATGTTCACTCTTTTGTCGATACCAATGAAAAAGGCAATGAGAAGAATATTGGTAATGGAGATGATGAAGTACCCGCCAATCCGACTCAAAACCCTCCAGTAATTGGTAAAGACATACATGATTTACTCACGTTGGGGGTTGACGGACAGTACATGGGTGGAAGTGAAGATGCAGTTCCCACCAAGTCTGTTGCGGAGACAACTAATGTGGGTAATGATTTGCAGGAAAATGAAGACGTATTTGGGATTTTTGATTTAGTTGATGCTGCTTTTCCCATTCACACAGCCAGATACTCTAATTCTAAGAGACACAAGGAAATCTCTACAGTTGCTGTAGCGGGTATTAACAGTGGAAGGAATGGTGCTACGACTGAAGGATTAGCTGCACATATGTTGCGAAATTCATCAGGCAACACTGGCTTTGCAATTCGGGAAGGAAATGAGTTTACCTCAGGCTCCTATATGGGACTTTTACAAGGCTTTATGCGCAATGCCCCTGCTGTCAACTATGTTTTCCTAAATAATGGTTTGTATGGCCTGAACGGAGAGGGGATTTCTGCTGCAGTGGCTCCATCAATATCTAATGCAGTAAACTCAGGTGCAACACCGGTCAGTAGTGGCGTACTTCCAACAAGAGTTCTATCGGGTGTAGCACCAGTATGTCAGGGCATCAATCAGGCTACATATGGCAATCAACAATATATTGCAGTAGCTACTCCTCAAGATCTTGGGCTTAGTCTCAGTAGTTCTTCCCAACTGCAGAATCCAGCAGTTAATTCACCTCAACCAGAGCACACAAACATAGATACTTCTTTATTTACAGTGGAGGAGGACAGAATTATCATAAAATTAGGTGACATTCAAAAGGCGAGGTATGATGCTGATGAAGTCATCTATTCTACATCCAAGATGGTGCTTGAATTATGCAGTAGAGTAGGTGGTGTTCAACAAGAAGATGCAGCACAAGCTACTCCAATGGTGCAGGAAATCCTGACGAGATACAAGGCAAAGTATGACGCAATTGCGGCAGGACAAAGGGTGGTAGATAGTTGTGAGACATCACACTGTAATTCCTCCGAATACGCAACAAATGACGAAGGAGTTGAAGTGAATTCAGGGACATCATCCGGTTCTAATGGGGAGTAATGTAATCAGCTGGAATATAAGGGGTTTGAACAATTTTGAGAAGCAAATTGCGGTCAGAGATTTGTTGTTTAAGCATAAAAGCCTAATCTGTTCATTACAGGAAACAAAGATAATGAAAATGTCAGCTTGGTTCGTACGTCAACTTTGGTACAGCTCGGATTTTGATTGGAGAATGCTTCCTTCACAAGGTTCAGTAGGAAACAGCGGTGGACAATTGGTGATTTGGGATTCAACTAGGCTGGATTGTCTGAATGTAAAGTTGGGATTCAATACTATCTCTATTGTTTTCAAACTTAAAGACTCGGGTTTCACTTTCTTGTTCACAAACGCTTACTCTCCATGCGAGTATAAACAGAGATTGCTTTTTTGGCAAGGTTTAGCAGAGGTTAGGGAATGGAGCAATGAAGCTTGGTGCTTATCCGGTGATTTTAATTCAGTTCGTACAGAGAATGAGAGAAACAAATCAGGTGGAGATGTGAGAAACAGGAGATTACTAAATGAATTCATCTCTGAATACGAATTGGTCGATTTGCCTCTATGCGGTGGTTCATTCACTTGGTCTAACAAACAAGCAGATCCTCTTCTTTGCAGGATAGATAGATTTCTTTTCTGCACTACTTTTGATTCTCAATTCAATACGGCTACACAAACAGTGCTGGTCAGAACAGTTTCTGACCACAATCCTTTATTACTTCAGTTGCAAACAGACATCAAGTGCGGATATCATTTCAAAATTGAAAATCATTGGTTCGACCATAAAGACTTTCTATCTAAAATTGAAGAATGGTGGAAAGTCATGGTCTTTCAAGGTACTCCGAGTTATGTATTCTTTAGAAAGTTGCAGAACCTCAAGTACTTCTTGAAGAATTGGAGCAGAGAGCAGTTTGGAAATGTGAAGAGAAAGGAGAAGGAGATTGAAAATTGTATTCATTCTATAAACTTATTGGAGGAATCCACCACTCTAACTCAAGATCAGAGAGTGGAGAGACATAATAAGGAGATGGAGCTTAATTCAGTGAAAACAACAAGAGCTAGAATGGCGTACCAGCGAGCAAAGGTGCAAGGGTTTGAAGATGGAGACAAAAACACACATTACTTCCACTGCATAGCAAATGCCAAAAGAAAAAGAAACAATATCACCAAATTGGAGGTTGATGGTGTTGATGTTTTTAATCAACATACTATCAGACATGAATTGCACAAGTATTATTCCGAGTTGTTCACTGCAACCACTTCTGTTAATCCAAGTTTTAGCAATATGGACTTCAAACAGGTAAGTAACGAGAACTGCTTGTGGTTGGAAAGGGAGTTTGAAGAGGAGGAGGTGTTGAGCGCAATCAAAATGTGTGGTGCAAACAAAGCACCGGGTCCTGATGGATATAATATGGAGTTCTATAAAAACTGTTGGGGTATTTTAAAAGATGACTTGATGGCTGCAATTAAGGAGTTTTTCAACAAAGAGAAGGTGGATTGGAGATTGAATACATCTTTCATCAAACTTATTCACAAGAAAGAGGATTCAGCAACCACAAAAGATTTTAGGCCTTTGAGTTTAATTTCTAGCTTCCACAAGGTTATTTCAAAGTTGTTGGCAGACAGATTGAAGGTGGTGATGCCTAACCTAATATCTAATACTCAGGGTGCCTTCATTAAGGATAAACAAATCCTTGATGGAATTCTTATAGCTAACGAGTGCATAGATAGCAGGTTGAAGCAAATGAATCCTGGAATTCTTTGTAAGATTGACATGGAAAAGGCTTTCGACAACGTTAATTGGCCTTCCTTGTTTGCAATTTTAAAGAAAAATGGTTTTGGTGAAAAGTGGATTGGTTGGATTCGTTGGTGTGTTACTTCTGCTCAATTCTCAATCCTTGTGAATGGTACTGCAACAGAGAGGATCAAACCAACTAAGGGGATTAGACAGGGTGATCCACTGTCACCTTTTCTTTTTCTCCTAGTAGTTGAAGTCTTATCAAAGTTATTGAATAAAGCGGTAAAGGAGGAAAAATTAGGAGGTTTTCAAGTCATAGAAGGCGGCATAGTGATATCACATCTTCAGTTCGCGGATGATACTCTCATATTTCTGAACGCTTCAAGAGTTGAAGTCAGAAGATTGTTGGTGATTTTGATGGTTTTCCAAGTCTTAACTGGGTTAAAACTCAATTTAGAAAAGAGTTCTATGACTAGTGTAGGGGCAGATGAAGATATCCAGGATCTTGTAATGGAACTGGGGTGTAAGGTGGATTCTCTGCCTATTACCTATCTTGGTCTACCAGTTGGAGCTTCAAGAAGGAATACTATCATATGGGAAACAGTCATAGAGAGAATGCAAAGAAAGCTAGCTCCGTGGAAGAAGAAGTTCCTAAACAAAGCAGGTAGGTTAACTCTCTTAAGGTCTTCTTTGTCAAGCCTTCCTGTCTATTTTCTTTCTCTCATCCATATGCCATCAACGGTGGAGAAGAGACTTAGAAGTATTATGCGGAAGTTTCTTTGGGGAGAAGATGATGAGAAGAAGAAGATGAGTTGGGTTTCATGGAAAAAGATATGTAGACCTAAGCGCAAGGGAGGTTTGGGTGTGAGAAACCTAAGAAGTGTAAACAGGAGTTTGCTAGCCAAATGGCATGGGAGGTATGCTAAAGAAAAAACAGCGTTATGGAGGCAAGTTGTATGCGAAAAAACTGAATCAAATCCGGCTAATCTGATGACAATGCCATCTAAAGAGAATATTGGCATCAGTTTATGGCACGACATAGAAAAGGCAAAGGTTGATTTCCATGGAGTGGCTGAGATTCAGGTTGGTGATGGCAAGTCAGTGTCTTTTTGGTATGACTGGTGGCTAGAAAAACAGTCACTAGCTAAAAAATATCCACGACTATTCTCCCTTTGTACGCAGAAACAGATTAGTGTGCATGAGGCTAGCTTAAGCAATTGGAATTTCAACTATCGAAGGCGTCTAAACCCAGCTGAATACATAGATATGTTGGAGATTAAACACGACCTAAGAGACGTCCAGTTAGATATTAATGAGGAGGATACACTGGTGGGGGAATGCAGCGCAAAGAAGATTTATGAAAAACTGATGGAGATTCACGCTAATTGTAGCTTCCTGCATCTTCTAGGTGATAAGACGATACCACCCAAGATTTCCTTTCTTTTATGGGCTGAAATGCACCATTCGATTCCAACCAGAAGCATGCTTGAATACAGGGGAGTTCCAGTGATATCTAACTTGTGCTTGTTATGTGAGAAGGAAGTGGAGACATCTGCACACTTGTTTATACACTGCGAGAAGGCCAGCCAGGTTTGGAATTACTTTTTAAATGCTTGGGACATTGACTGGGTATGCGTAAATGATGTCGAGGCTCACTTGAGGTCGTGGAGGATGACCAAATTCAGTGCAAGACAATACAAAATCTGGAAGCTACTTCCCTATGCCATTATCTGGGAGCTGTGGAAAGAGCGCAATGCTAGAAGGCAAGGTGATAAACCAAGAGCAAAGGAGTCAATCATTAGAGCTGTAAAGCAAAGCATACAACTGTGGACTCATAAGGACAAACTTTTCTTTGGATACACAATGCATCAGGTCTTGTTTAATTGGAGGGACATTGTAAGAACATAGTTCAGCTCTATTTGTATTGCCTAATGCTTCTCTGATCTCTTTGAGATCCATACTGTATATATTCTTCTGTACATACATTTTTCCTATTCAATATAACTTTCTTTTATCAAAAAAAAAAATATACAACCACTAAAAGAAAAATTTAGATGTCCATTTGTGCATGTATTTCATTGAAAAGGAACAAAAACCTAACCATTTTTTTTTCCAATTTTTTTTTTGCAAATTAAAAACTATAAGTAGTAATTGGTTTTCTCGTTCCTGCATTTCTTTGGAGGAGACTGTCATTTCTTCTATGTAATTGGTTTTCTCGTTCTTTGGCTCGTGTTTATTACGGCCAACTATCAAAAAAAAAAAAAAAAAACTATAAGTAGTAGCAAGATTGAAGCGCTCAACCATTCAACCCTGAAAAAGTGAAGAAAAAAAACGTTGAATCATTCACCGCTAAAAAACATTCTACAAAATCTTATTAAATTTAATAATAGTATATCTTTTGTATCTAGAATCATTCACCGCTAAAAAATATTCTAAATCTTATTAAATCTAACAATATATCTTTTGTATCTAATCAATTGAACCCATCCGACGCTCCAAAAATTTTGGACACCAGGGACGGACACAAGGGGGTGGGGGAATTTAGTAGGAAAATTTATGTGAAATTATATTTCAGCCCAATTTAATTGGGTATTAGCCCAACAATATGTAAAATTTTATTTCTAATCCTTTAAAATTCACATATATATCCTCTCCTCTAAAAAAAAATTAGCAGTCTTCGGCCACCTTAGCTCGATGCATAATTCAGCCCTTCCCGAGATAACTTCTTGGGTTCGTCCCTCATAAAAACCCCTCTAGGCTATTATCTGACGTGGATGTCCATAAAACTAAGCCTAACACCATCTAAGTCTAAAATGCAGTAGCCGCACCACTTAAATCCTTGAACTCAGCAGACTCCATGATCAATGTTTTGTCGTGTAAGTTTGTAACAGTCGATCTGGATCACGTGGTGATAAGAAACTGAAACGGAACGGAACCTACAAGGCAATGTTGAAAGGAGAATCTCAACCCCATCTCGAAAAGTGATGGTGGGACTCACAGATCGGGTGAATGTGTTTAGGTCCACAAAATATTTAAGAGAACTTAGCGTATCAGCAATCAGCACCTGTCACTATGAAAGATGAGAAATGGCTTCTGAGTTCATTGATCAGAAGAAGAGTAAAGAAGAGCTCGTGTGTATCATTATTCCACCCCACAGTCCATCTAGGAAGGGCAACATCTACTCTGAACTTTTGTGTTGCAGGGATCATGTCTTACCTCATTTTAGGCATGTAATAATTTACCAATGGATATCATATCACCAAAGTAGATAGATAGGGTTGCATTGAGCCTGCTTGGTATCTAGCATATTGAGCTGTATTCTATGCAAATTTTTGCATTGCACATCTGTATTAGTTGTTTGTTTTGTACACCTACGTTTAGTTTGATACTATCCGATTAATAGGCAAACACACCGAATGGGTCATAATTGTAATGTAGTATTAAATTAAGTGGATAAGAAGAAACAAATCAAATCGCTTTATAAGTGGGTTTCTGTATGCCAGCCAGCCAGCTCTACCTTGATTCCAAGCCTGGTCGGCACAAAGACAGAAGAATGGACTCTAACCAAATTCTACGTTCTCTTTTTTTTTTTTTTTTCTGCTTCTACGTAACGTTGCGTTTAAATCACGCAATAATCCGATTATTTTTTTTACGATCGGAATCTTCGTAATAATAATATCAGGAGGCTAATCCGGTCATTTAAAATATCTAGTGGTGGGACCCAGTTTTGTGTGACGGGACCACCGGGTGGGGCGTTTCTTTTTGTACTTTGAGATTGGGGTTGTCCAGTTCTCGTGACATACGGTGGATGTAATCACACGGGAACATCGAATTAAGATGTGCTGTGGTCGTAGATAAGATTCCTAGATTATCAAAATATATAGAGGGTGAGAGAGAAAAAGAAAAAGCTAAAACAAGAATCTATTTTTAAATCCACAAAATGAATGAATAAATAATAGATTTCCGTTCATGGGATTGACAAATAACTGAATGCCACGTGGTTGTATTAAAGTACCAAAGGATACTGTTGAACTGTCAGGAATTTCTTCTATTTTATTTCCGAGCCCCTTGGTGTAGAGAGGTAGAGAGTAATAGTGTTGTAGAGCATGAGGTGGCACCACCCACACCATCGGATCTGCAGGGGGGTCCACCATTAGATTAACTCTTTTCGCTCTACACCATCGGATCACATCTCTACAAAATCTCTACGACACTATTTAGCTCTACATCTAGAGTTTTCGATTTTATCCAATACTGATTAGTTGGCTTTGGCTAGGCTCTTTGACTGAGCCCCATGCCACCCACAACAAAACCCCACCATCTTTCTATCCACCGGGAAGGCCCAAGGAGGAAAACGAGGAATCCTCCCCGTAAGATTTGTTGTCCAGGTGGACTGGTAAATGTCAGGCATCACTATGCAATATTCATACCATCTTATTAGTCTGAGGTTACAGGGATACAACATAACAATTATGAAGGAGTTGCTGGCTGGATGCCTTTTGCCGAGTTGGTGTTTGAACAAAAACAAATAAACATTTAGTCATTGCTCATGATATGTATTAATACATAATCTTGAATTACACGTGGTACCATCACAACAGGTCATACATCGAAGTATCATAGGCCATGAAGGACATTAACACCCCTAGGAGCGCTTTATTTCATCATGACATGATGGTAAACCAAGAGTGGAGATGAAGAGATCAGGAGACCTAGGATGGTAGACACTGCTGGAATAGACAGAAGCGTGGAGGAATAGTCAACATAGCATTAAATTGCATTTAATGCAATGAAATAACGTCTCAAAAACCACCTGTCAACCGAGATAGGATGGACGAGCGGCAGAAAGAAGAGCGAAGCGTATCAGGAGTTTACAACATTACCCTACATCGAAGAGTAGCATTCTAGGAATGTGGCAAACAGAGATTGGCTACAGAAGGCGGTGACCGAAGATCGATGACCTACTACCAAAACATCCAAGGATCGATGTAACCTGAGGTAAAAAAGGAAGATTCCTAAGAATAAGGTGGAAGGAGGAGATTGGTCCAAAAAGCGGTGAGCGAAGACTGATGACTCAACAAGGAACATCGGGGAATTGAAGCAACCCAAGCTAGCAAAAGGAGTTCCCTTACGAACTACTATAAATACCCCCCTTCCTCAACTGGGAAAGGGGTCGCAGAATCTTAGGGAGAAAGGATTTGAGTAATTTTACATGTGTAGCAATACCTTCGTTTACTCCTACAACCTTTATCTGTCAAGAATTGGACATATTTTCTGGTAATCATTATCTTAGTTCATGGTTGATCTCGGTGACTTCTAACGACCTGCTATTCTGTTATACGATAGTGTCGAGAACGAGGGTCATATGTGTCCTACCATTTACTTTGATTCGCACTTTTAACAGTTAGTATACTATGGGATAAATTAGTAGTAACAGTTTGGCGCTAGACCAGTGTCCTTGCAAGTTTTAACAACCTCATTTTGGAAGAAAAATTGTTTTCTGTTAAGTTTCTTTCTTTGGCAAACGATTTTATTTGCTACATTAAGCAGATCTGAGGGCACGAAGGGTTAACACCACCTTCTGGTGAGTTGTGATCCGGGTGATAAAGCGAACTTAGCTTCATAAATAGTAAGTGAGCAGAATCCGTCTAAAAGAATTCCGTCAGTTGACAAAACCCTACTTTTGTTATTTTCACCCGTAAAATTTTCTTCAAAAAGTTGACATCTTCGAAATATCCTCGATTTAACCATTTCTGACAACCTCGTTTTCGCCGAAAAAAGCTACTCTCACTTTTCGCTTTTTCTAAGGATACAGCAGGACAACCATAACATCCTCTGTGTTTGGGTCTAGCAGTGGTCAAGTCAAGAAATTAAAAAATATTATATTCGTTAGACTGATAGCTGTCTCAGAGCCTAGACCTACATTTTGAATATTATGTCTACAGGGAAAGGTAAAGAGAAGCCCTCGGCTAACCTAAGTGAAACGAGGCCATCGGCAACCCGAAGTAGACATCAACCAGCATTAATGCAAAGTAGACTTCAATCACTAAGAGCCCAGGGGGAAACCAACGTGGATCTTGGGGAAGATAGAGAAGTACAGCCACAAACCAGGCCAAGGAATACGACGGAAGCTTTTAACGAAGGTCCTGAGGAAAGAAATCCACTTTATGGCATACTATTACCTGTCAGCGATCAAGGGACCCAATCAACAACACAATCCATGGGATGACCTAGAGCAGCAACTGAAGAAGGAAGCCAGAGGCAGAATCATCTTGAACCTCAACCAGCTCCTGCTGGCAAACCGCAAACTCGGTATCTATCCATACAAAAACTGCTTCAGAAGAGTCAGAGAATGAAATGGGGCCATCATCAGCAATGAAGTTAATGAAGCGGGAGGAGGAGCAAATGAACCACCATTAGCTGCACAGCTCAAGGCCTTGCATGGACGTCTTTGCATGGACCATGAAGGATATACTTGGCATAGATCCTACAGTAGTGGCACACCATCTTCGAATAAACCCTAATACTCCCTCATTTAAGCAGCGAATTAGGAAAGTAGCACCCATCTATCAAGAAGCAGTAGAAAAAGAACTTCAAAAGCTCATGGATGCAGGATTCATTAGGGAATTGATGTACCCCACCTGGATTTCAAATATGGTAATTGTACCTAAGAATAACGGAGGAGTTAGGATTTGCATCAACTTCAACAACCTTAACAAAGCATGTCCCAGAGATAGCTACCCTCTAGCAACCATAGATCAACTAGTGGATGCAATTTCGGGCCACGAACTGCTATCATTCATGGACGGATACCCCTGGCAGAAGAAGATCAAGAGCATAAAAAAAAAATTACACCAAGGGACTTATATTGTTATACGAGGATGCCTTTCGGTCTAATGAATGCAGGAGCAACTTACCAGAGACTGGTAAACAAGATTGGACGAATCTTGGAAGTATATGTGGATGATATGCTCGTCAAAAGCATGAAATCCCAGACCCTTCTAGAAAACCTCAGGGAAATATTTGAAGCAATGAGAAACTGTAAGATGAAGGTCAACCCAGAAAAATGTACCTTCGGGGTAACCTCAGGGAAGTTCCTAAGGTATCTAGTCACCAAAAAGGGAATCGAAGTAGACCCAGAAAAACTTAGAGCCATAATAGATATGTCCTCACCGAAAAATCTGAAAGACGTCCAAAAGTTGAGTGGAAGGTTAGCAGCATTGGGAAGATTCATAGCTCGTTCATCTGACAAATGTAAGGACTTTTTTTCCACACTGAAGAAGGACTGTCAGTTCGCGTGGACAGTGGAGTTTTAACAGGCTTTCAAAAAGGTAAAGGAGCACCTAAAAGCTCTCCCAAACCTGCAAAATCCAGAAAAGAACGAGGTGTTAACATTATATCTAGCAGCAACCAACAGTGCGGTAACCGCCGTCCTAATCCGAACTAACAAGAAGGAAGAAGTGCCCATCTATTATATCAGCAGGACCCTCGTCCTAGCAGAGAAAAACTACACGAAAATTGTGCAGATCATACTAGCCCTCGTTTTTGCAGCTCAAAAATTACGAACCTACTTCAATGCACATGTGGTAAAGGTACTAACGAAAGCACCTATCAGACAAGTCCTGCATAACACAGACAGAGTAGAGAGGATAGCAAAATGGAATGCACAGGTAACACAATTCAAGATCATATTCGAGCAGACTGCAGAAAAATCACAAGTTGGTAGATTTCTTGGCAGACCTACCTCTTACAGACGAAGCTGAAGTAGACGACATACCTGGAATGAAAGAAGACAAGGAAGACCCGGAAAGTTTACTTGAACCAGTAAACTCCCGAAGTGGGAAGTGTCCGTGGATGGTTCTTCCAACAAGGAAGGTGCAGGGATAGGGATCGTAATCACCACACCCACTGGAGAGAAGATCCTACATGCATTCAGATTGGAATTTGAAAAATACACCAACAACATCGTTGAGTACGAGGCAGTAATTCATGCATCATGGCTAATAATTGAGTTGGGCATCACAGATATCAGACTCACCAGTGACTCACGACTGGTAGTAAGGCAGATAAAGCTCAAATATCAAACCATAGACATTTGTTTGGCGGCTTACTTGAGACTAACACAAGAATTGACAACGAAGATCAAAAATGTCACATACAGACATGTATCCAGGAAAGATAACAGGCATGCAGACGCAATGGCGTTCATATCTTCCATGCTTCGAGATCCGAGTGTCACAGCAATCAATATTGGACGAGTGTATCAACCTTCGGTGGAAACCAAAGTAACCTAAGAAGAAGCACTTGATGTAGAAGGGGTATCCATCCCGCCAATCACAAAAGAAAACGAAGTAGAAGAAGATCTGAAGTTCGCCAAAAAGATTATGTCCAGAGCAGCAAGGTACCAGCTTCGGGACGATATCCTGTACAAATCAACATTCATAGGCCCACTGTTTAGATGCCTAACCAAAGAATAAAGACTACACATATTAAAGGATATCCACTATGAAGACACAGGGAACCACAGTGGGATGAGATCTTTGGCAAAAAAACACGACTCCAAGGATACTACTAGCCCAGTATGAATAGAGACGCACTGGAGATGGCACGAAGCTGTATTGCCTGTCAGCAGTTTGCAAAGAAATTCAGGGCACCAGCAACATAACTGAATTCATTTATAATCCCCTGGCCATTCGCGAAGTGGGGAGTCGATATACTAGGACCACTAGTGCCAGGTTCGGGCAACAAGAGATTCTTGAGAGTAGCAACCGACTATTTTACCAAGTGGGTAGAAGCAACACCTCTCGCCCACATTAGAGACCGCCCAGCAGCCATCGTGTTTGACAATGGGGCACAACTAAGTGGAAAGAATATCGACATGTTATTCGACGCTTACAAAATCCAGAACATCAAATACACACCAACCTACCCCCAAAGCAATGGCCAAGCAGACTCAATCAACAAAACCATCGCGTTAATCCTGAAAAAGAAGTTGGACAATTATAAGAGGAAGTGGTCTGAGCAACTCTACAATGTACTATGGGCATACCGAACCGCACGAAAAGAAGCAATGGGGGAAAAACCGTTCATGCTTACATATGGAACCGAAGCCGTCATCCCCACCGAAGTCATTATCCCAACAACAAAGACTGAATCATGGGAAAAGAACTTGACCACAGACCTAATCTATAAAAAAAAAAACTAGACGACTTAGAAGAACGAAGAGAGGTGGTACTCCAAAGAATGGAAAATTACCAACGAAGAATTGCCAAAGAATACAACAAGAAAGTCATCCTTTGTAACTTCACAGTGGGAGGATTCTTGATGAGAGAGATATCGCCCTATCAAAAGAAGAAGGTATGGGGAAAACTAGCACCAGTATGGGAAGGACCATACGTCATCGAAGATATCGTTGGAAAAGGATCGTACTACCCAAGGAACATTCAATGGGATACACTACAGCACCTGTGGAATGCAATCTGTATGAAAAAATATTACCCTTAGAGGTAAAGAGATTGCGGTTTCTCGTCTTCAAGTCTCTAGTTATCTTATGTTATTACAACGAAGGATACCAGATCCGTGTATCAATGAATTTTTTTTGGAAAGTTACGAGTCTCGATACAATAACAAAGTAAGCGCAAGAGAAAAATTGCCAACCAATTAAGTGCAACAGAACAATTGTCACTGACAGGAGCAGACCTGCTGATCACAGGTCATCTCTAGGATCCTCATAAATGGTCGGGGCGGAAAGTAAGAATCCCAATGATAGAGATACTCATACGTCACCCTAGCGAGAAAGTCTATTTCTCGGATTAATGTCCTCAACCATCCTATGGCGCAAGTATGGTTGAACTTTAATGCTTAACCCAGGAAGGTTGCAATACCTGAAACAGTAAAATAAAAAGATTTGCATTCCAAAAATAGTTACATTCGGTTACATATGCCTAAACAAAGGCAAGAGAAAAAGGAAATAACATACAAAAAAAAAAAGAGGAAGAAATACAACATCTTCTTCCATTACATAACACTCAAAGCTTAGGGATATCCATTTTCGGGAATGCAATACCAAGAAAATGATCTTCGGCCTTGGCAAAAGCTTTGTTAACAGATAGGCTAGCTGAACGAGCATAAGCACGATTCAATCATTTGTTCTGAAGAGCCACAGTTGGGCTACCTTGGCATCAAAATCACGAAGCTGGTCCTTCAAAAGAGCATCTCGGTAACAGCAGCGTCAACCCGAGCTCTGGATTCTTCGGCTACACATTTATACTCATCCACCAAGAGAGTAACTCTATTAAGCTCTGCTCGAAGCTCTGCTACCCGACCATCAAAAACAAACACCCGAGCGCTTGGAGACGAAGAAGGACCATTCTTGTGAAACCCAGTCCAATCCATAGGCTTCACAGTAGCAAAAGAAAAAGGAGACACTTTAGCAGCCGACCTTTCAAAATAATTAGGCGCCTTGGTAACACAATATTCAACAGGTGGGGATAAATAAAAAGCCACAGCCTTCACATCTTTCCGTGTCTCAATAGCAGAAGAAAAATTAGGATACTCACTATCCTGAAAATCAGCATCGCCAACAATATTCACAATCACGAGACTTTAGGGAAGCAGACACCTCAGGGGCAGGCAAGCAATCTTGGACACCAGCTTCACCATCACTATGATGCCCGGAGGACACATCTTCAGAGCTCTCCTTAGCGTTCACACTCACTCTAGAAGCAAAAGACTCTTCGGGTTCGCCAACACCAACGTCGACAACAACCTCGGGAGCACAGCTATCTACTCGGGATTCACTTCATATACCTCTCTCAGACTTCTTCTTCACGGCACGCTTATTCGGCTTCATCAATAGAAGCAACTATTCGTCAAATACATGGGCAAGGGGGAATAACTAATCATACAAATAAAATATGCCAATCTACCCATACCTTTGACAAAGCAAAAACTCCAACCGAGTTATTGCTAGCAGCAGATACTATTTTATCACCAGCGTTCCTCTTTCGTGTACGAACACCTTCACTAACACTAGGTGAAGGGGCAGTAACTCTCAAAGACTCGAAACAAACGAACAACATTAGAAAACAACATGAAAAGTAAGAAAGGTAATAAGAACGAAGGATCATACCCGATAATGGGTGGGGTTGAAACGCCAAGGAACGAAGCCGTGATAACAAGAAGAAAGATCTTCATTAAACGAGGAACAAGAGTACCAGGTTGAGACCGAGATTTCCTAAAACCAGCAACCCAAGGACTAGTAATCTGAAGAGGAGTACGTATCCAACGATGATCACGAGCCAAACGAAGCTTATGATCATCAGGAAAAGGAAGTCCAACAGTCCAAGGGATAACCGACAAGTTGGGGTCGTCACAGTCTTCCAAGAGGAGATGAGTCTTATCACGAACTTTCTTAGATGTAGGGACGAACCGATGAGGACCTACAAACCAGGATATCACATTGGTGCTCTGAACAGAATCTCCTCAAGTCAAATTGAAGTTCTGTGGGGTATAGTTTTCTCGACGAACATGCATTAGAGAAAAAAGGATCATAACACTTCATACGAGTACGTCCATCACCACGAAGCCAGCACTCGTACAAAATGCGAAGAAAATTCCCGGTATACTACTGGACACCACGAAATTGCTGGCATAAAGAAGGGTTATCCCGACCAGAGAGCACATCAATAAGAAAGATATCACCCGGATCATATAAGGGAAGTACGAGACCAACAACTAACTGACCCACTGAGATGAGTAGAGCATTCTCATCGTAGGGGAAGTTTCAGATCATATCTTCAGTCAAAACATCAACACCACCATCGAAAAAAGAAACATCAAAATGAGTTAGGTCGAAGGATTTCTTTATCTTAAAAATACTCCAATGACGATAACTGGCGCTTCAGTTCAAAGTGAGGATCCTAGTTACCTCGTACAGGGAAGTGATCATCAGAAATATCAGAAGGTTCACCTATGACTCCATCATAAGGATCAAATGAATGACAGAGAACCCCAAAAGACTTGGACGTGCCCATAGCAGCACTCCTGATCATCTTTGAGGAAAGCCTGGACTCAGAACTTAAGGGTTTCCTCGTCATTAAGCCGACATAAAAAGCTAGGAAAAATGAAGAAACAAGAATAATAAGACAATTAAACAAAGAAAAGAGAAGCAGAAAAGCTAGAAAGAAACAAAAAGACGAACCGACTATCAACAAGCAACAGGAAGAACTCTTGATCCAGAAGAAACCAGCAACACGAGAAGGGAGGAGCAAGAAAGTGAGGATACAAATCTCATCCAAAGTCAACCTTTTATAAAATCACAAAAAACACAAAGCTGACCCACAAATAACCATATAAGACGTGAAAGGAAGGACCGCTACCTTTTCAAAATGGTGAAATGGCGGCATAAGCAGAGTTTTCTTCCTTAATTGCTCACACCAATAACTGAAATAAAAGGGGCAAACTGTTAATACATAATCTTGAATTACACGTGATACCGTCTCAGCAGATCCTACACCAAAGTATCATAGGCCATGAAGGACATTAACACCCCCATGAGCGTTTTATCTCATCATGAGATGATGGAAAACCAAGGGTGGAGATGAAGAGATCAGGAGACCCATATGGTAGACACTGCTGGAATAGACAGAAGCGTTGAGGTATAGTCAACATAGCATTAAATGTGCATTTAATGCAGTGAAATAACGTCTCAAAAACCACATGTCAACCGATGATAGGATGGACGAGCGGCAGAAAGAAGACCGAAGCCTATCAGGAGTTTACAACATTACCTTACATCGAAGAGTAGCATTCTAGGAATGTGGCAAACAGAGATTGGATACAGAAGGCGGTGACCGAAGATCGATGACCTACCACCAAAACTTCCAAGGATCGATGTAACCTGAGGTAACAAAGGAAGATTTCTAGGAATAAGGTGGAAGGAGGAGATTGGTCTAAAAAACGGTGAGCGAAGTCTGATGACTCGGCAAGGAACATCGGGGAATTGAAGAAACCCAAGGTAGCAAAAGGAGTTCCCATACGAACTACTATAAATACCCCCCTTTCTCAGCTGGGAAAGGGGTCGCAAAATCTTAGGGAGAAAGGATTGGAGTAATTTTACATGTGTAGCAATACCTTCGTTTACTCCTACAACCTTTATCTGTCAAGAACAAGTGACCTAATAGTGTAATCACAGAGAAAGCATTACTTGCTTTTTATTATCACCATTAATAAGATAGATTCATCCTTTACTCTGAGGACGTCAAGCATTCCGGTGTCGAACCTCGTTATTTCCTTGTGTCTTTGATAACTTATTTTTACTTATTCAGTATTTTGATATATCCGTCTCAGTTCACCAAAGTTGGACGTATTTTCTAGTAATCATTATCTTAGTTCATGGTTGATCTCGGTGACTTCTAACGACCTGCTATTATGTTATACGATGGTGTCGAGAACGAGGGTCATCTGTGTCCTACCATTTACTTTGAATCGCACTTTTAACGGTTAGTATACTATGGGATAAATTAGTAGTAACAGTATGTATCGGTTTACGACGTATATTATTATCAAGATGAAGGGTATAACTTCTAGGAAAAGCATAACTGATAAGGAATGACCGTTTTTAGCGAAAATGTCGCTTAGGTTTTCAATAGGGGTAATTTTCAATTAGGGTTTTCGATTAGGAATTTAGGTTTGCTATTATTTCTAGTAAGTTTTTATTTATAGTGAGTTTAGGAGAATTTTATTTGGGTAGTGTTTAACTTATGAGTCTATATAAATAGGCTATTCTTTTATGTAGAGAATACAGAAAAGTTATATTGAATTGCTAGATTTCTTCTTATATTATTAGTGTCCACTTTCTGCTGGCCTTAGATAATAACTCCTAGTTCTTATCAATTGGTATCAGAAGCGGACAGTCCCGCGAATGCCCAAAACACGACAACAAAAAAGAAAGAGAATGGAACATGTATCACTGATTTAACATTGAAGTTGGCACAAATGACTTCAAATCAGAGTTTGTTTCTCGAGAGCCTTAGGGAGATTTTTCAAAATCGCAGCATTGGTGGACAAGAGAAACCGGGATATGGAAGAATTAATCTCTCTCATTTTGATGGATCAATTGTGGAAAGATGGTTGTTTCAAGTACATCAATATTTTGAGCACTACAAAACCCCCCCATGATCAGATATTCGTTTAGCAACTTTTCATCTAAATGGTAAATCCTTGCAGTGGTATAAGTGGGTAAAAGGAGACGAGATCCAAACTTGGGATCAATTCTCTAAGGCAATTACTAGTCGCTTTGGTAAAACGTTGTATGAAGATGCTGGTACTGAGTTAGCAAAAATTAAATAAACAAGTTCACATGAGGAGTATGTAAAGGAGTTTGAGCGATTATCGACATGGTTAGTGGACTGCCACCATCTTTTCTGTTGAGTTGTTTTCTTAGTGGATCGAAGGATGAGGTCAGATTGGAGACTAAATCTTATAATTCAAAGGATGTTAAGGAGGAAATGTCTATTTCACGACTTCAAGATGAGAAGGTCACATTGCGAAGATAAAATTACAGGACAACAATTGGGACCAATGTTGTTGTTAGAACACGACCTCAAAATTCAAGACCGCTAACAACACTAACCAGGTTTGTGATGAATGCTCCTGATTTTCGTAGCTTAACTTAAGATGAAGTGCAAGAGAAATTAAAACAACAGTTGTGTTAAAACTGCAATGACAAGAAAAGTGGCAGCGTGGTCACCGTTTTAAAGGTTATGCCTTACTTTTAATTGAAGGTGATGACAAGAAAGAGGAGTCTTGTGATTTGGATGGGGTGGAATAGAATATGATAAGGATGCTGAAATTGTTGAGATTTCAATGCATGCTTTAGATGGGTCGCTAACTCCACAAACTATAAGAGTCCAAGGAGAAATCAACAAAGATGAGGTAACCATTCTTATAGATTGTGGTAGTACTCATAATTTTGTGGATGGTTTTATTCCAAATTTTTTTTATGGATTAATGTTGTTAGTGATGACTCATTCGAAGTAATGGTAGCGAATGAGACCAAACTTCCTTGCAAAGGGAAGTGTTACTCGAATACAAATTGCAGAAATACGTATTCCGTGGAACTTTCTATGTTCTGCAACTTGGGGGTTGTGATGTGGTATTGGGTGTTCAATGGTTAGAAACACTTGGTCCTATTACAAGGGATTTCAAGCATCTTACTATGGATTTTACCATTGATAATAGAAAATCAGAATTGTAGGAAGTCAAAGGAAACAATTGAAATTAGCTTGCATTCAGGCTTTGCAAAAATTACTTAAGAATAAACCCATGGGAGTGTTATGTCAGCTTCAAGCAGTCAATAACCATAACGGGCAGAGTGGAATACCTGAAGAGATACAATTGCTAATTGAAGGTTCCAACGTGCTCTCGACACCTACAACATTACCACCAACAAGGAGTCATGACCAACACAGTGTACTACAACCAGAAAGTGCACCATTCAACGTAAGGCCATATAGGTATGCTCACTTTCAAAAGAATGAGATTGATAAAATAGTTAAGGAATTATTACAATCAAGCTTGGTGAGACCTAGTATTAGTCATTTTTCTTCACCTGTTTTACTTGTTAAAAGGAAAGATGATACTTGGCGAATGTGTGTGGATTACCGAGCACTCAAAAAGTCTACGGTGAAAGATAAGTTCCCGATTCCAGTAGTTGATGAATTATTAGATGAGCTGCATGGTGCGTTGTTTTTCTCTAAATTGGATTTGAGATCGGGTTGTCATCAAATTAACGCATTAAGAGGATATCCACAAGGCGGCTTTTCGGACTCATGATGGACATTACGAGTTTTAGTTATGCCTTTTGGTTGGACTAATGTACCATCGAATTTTCGCCATCTCATGAATGATGTGTTTCAAGACTACTTACGGAAATTCGTATTGGTGTTTTTCGATGATATACTTATCTATAGTTCTGATTGGAGTACACATCTTATCTATCTCCAAGAGGTGTTTTGTAGATTCTTGAAAGACATCAACTCAAGGTTAAGTTGATTAAGTGATTTTTCGGCACGAAGAAGGTAGTCTATTTATGACATGTTATTTTTGATGCGGGTGTGAAAGCTAATCACAACAAGATTCGAAGCATGGTGGACTGACCACAACCTATAACAATCAAAGCATTACGTAGGTTTTTAGGTTTGACTGGGTATTACCGGAAGTTTGTAAAAGACTATGGGAAGTTAACGTTACCACTTATGAAACTACTCGAGAAAAAAGCATTCAGTTGGAGAGAGGAAGCAACAAAAGCCTTTAATGAATTGAAGACAGACATGACTACAACTCCTATTCTTGCACTTCCCAATTTTTTTAAACCTTTTGTCATAGAATGCGATGCATGTGGTGTAGGAATTGGTGTTGTTTTGATGCATGAAGGAAAACCAATTTCTTTCACAAGTAAACCTCTAGGTTATAAGCGTTTGGGATTGTCTACTTACGAAAAGGAATTACAAGCAGTTGTTCATGCGGTGACTAAGTAGAGACCATATTTAATGGCAGAAGGTTCATTATAAGATATCCTCAACAAAGTATGGAGTACTTTTTAGACGCTAAATCCTTTTCATGTATGCAACAAAAACGGTTAGCTAAGGTATTAGGATATGTTTATGTGATTTAGTGCGAGAAAGGTGTGACCAACAAAGTGGCAAATACGAAAATGACAGCATCGTAATTCTTGCAGTATCTTATGTAAGTTGTGGTTGGATGGAAGATCTTAAGAAATAAATGAAATGAGATCCTTGGGTGATTTAATCCAGAAAACGAACAAACCTTCATTTATAGGATTTTTTTTTTTATTCACGACAGGGTATCAATCCCAAATCAAGGTGGAGTTCGTTATTGTTGGTTGAGTTTCATGCTTCACCTACGGATGACCTTGAAATGACTATCAAATTTGTTTTATTGGTCCGGAATGCATAGGGACGTGAAAGATTATATTGCTACTTGAGATACTTGTCAAAGAAATAAGAAAAAATAAGTATTGTACTCTCACCCCTGTCGGATTTCTTCAACCATTAGATATTCCAACGACAGTGTGGACTGGCATTTCGATTGATTTCATCGACGGATTACCTAAATAAAAGGGCAAGTCAGTTATTCTTGTGGTGGTTGATAGGTTAACAAAGTATGTGCATTTTGTCGCTTTAGATACCATTATACAGCTGCAACTGTAGCTCAAAAATTTATAGAGACAATTATCAAATTTCATGGTTTTCACTATCAATAGTTTCCGACAGAGATGTGGTATTTACGAGCACTTTTTGGCAAGAATTGTTTAAACTGCAGGGTACTCAGTTGAGAATGAGTTCATCATATCTTCCTCAAACTGACGGGATAGACGGAAGTGGTCAACGGATGTTTGGAAACATACTAGAGGTGTTTTGCGGGGAACAAACCTAAGGGTTGGGTTTATTGGTAGCCATGAGAAGAATACTGGTATAATACATCATATCATACTTTAACCTAACACCACTCCATTTAAGGCTTTGTACGGAATTCCTCCACCAATATTGGCTACTTATATACCGGGAGAAGCAAAGATATCCGAGATATATGAACTTATATGAAGGCGCAATCAGGTTTTGGCTATGTTGAAGAATCATCTTCAACTAATTCAACATAAAATGAAGCAACAAGAAGATATAAGAATACGAGGTGTTGAGTTTCAAGTTGGAGATTTTGTCTATTTGAAGTTGCAACCATATAGGCAGGGATCGGTTGTTAGGAGGATGGATAAGAAACTATCATCCAATTTTTCACTATCATATCTTAAGAGGACTCTATTTCCAAACACTGGTGTGGATGATACGTTGCTAAACTTTGAAGAATATGAAGAAGATACCATAGCCATCATAACCATGCTGGATTCCATCCTTGAGGGGAATGATGTTTTAAAAGAGGAGGAATGATAAGGGATGATTGTATTCAGCGAAAATGTCTCTTAGGTTTTCAATTAGGGTTTTCAATTGGGTTTTCAATTAGCAATTTAGGTTTGCTATTATATTTAGTAAGTTTAGGAAAATTCTATTTGGGGTAGTATTTAACTTATAAGTCTATATAAATAGGATATTCTTCTATGTAGAGAATACAAAAAAGTTTTATTGAATTGTTAGGTTTCTTCTTCTTATTATTGTGTCCACTTTCTGCAGGCCTTAGATAAGAACTCCTAGTTCTTATCAATAGCACTCAGTCTATCACAATAGTAAATAGAAATCAACAGTAGATTGGTGCCCATCTTCTCCAGATTTTATCAAATTTAATGTTGATGGGGTATGGCATTGGCTATGTTTTGTACATACTGCAGTGGCAAGAAATAGACTTGGTAAATTTGAGAGTGCTAGAAATGGTGCTGGAGATATACATAATCCTTTAACTGCGGAAACTGCTAGATTTGGCTTTGGAGGTTCATGTCGAGCAATAGATCAAGAAGAGTAGTCCTGGCCCTCTTTTCTTGGGCATAGTAGTCGTCGGCATGCTATATTTGATGAGTTGTAGAAAGAGCTTCCCGGATATTCCTGTAAAGCATTCTCTCTAGCTACAAATATTGTGTATAACAAGGTCATTATAGAAGGATGTGCTTAGAAGGTGGTACAAGCCTTCAAGGGGGAATATCAAAAGTCTCACGGAGACTAATTAGATAAAGCAAACGACTGACCATTTTAGTCACGTCGAATTTGCTTATGTTCCTCGAGAGGCAAATGAAGCTGCCCATTTATTCGTTGCATATGCTTATAGGCATAACGTCTACCAACAATAGGTATCTTTCCACCCTTCTTGTATATCTTTCCGTCTTAAAGATATACAAGTGTTTTAGGGTGAAAAACAATGTACTGCAAAAGATTACTTTTAGTTCGAGAGATCAAAATCGAACAAATCTAGCATAAACCAAGACAATGGTCGTTCCAGATTTGCTTCAGTCACTGATGAGGAGATAGGTTGGTCTTACGGAGGGAAGCAGAGAAAGAATGAGATCGGGTATTTCTTGGTGAAAATGGTATTGTATATGGTTTCTGAACAACTTGGAAAATGGGAATTGTCTGCGACAACTTGATTTTCTCTAAGGTTTGCAAGGATTTCCAGTGAGTCTGGTTGTGTAACTTAGCTTGCTCTGGCTATGTAACTTGTCCTTGGAAAACAGATGATAGCATTTATTTATAGTATGTTCAGAAATACACTGATCTCTTGTTAGTCGTGGAGGAATATGGTAAAGTGTAGATAGTGGGAATCATGGGGTTACTTCCGTAAGAATAACTTAACCGCCTGTAATGCACACTACCCATTACACCAACGTTTCCACAAACATAGTGTAGGGGGTAAAACCCCTCGGAACACGTGTCTCGCATCTAGAAAGC
>JAJJMA010035643.1:0-12059 GCA_023529015.1 Papaver nudicaule
CCTTCGGGATGCGAGACACGTGGTCCGAGGGGTTTTTATCCCCTACACACCCAATAATCATACATGAGATACACATAAACACAAGGATTTATTAATGATTTAAGGTGGTACTATTACATGGATTTCCATGAGAACTTCAAGTGTTCTTCATGTTCTTGAGTAGAGGATAGTAGTAGAGAAGGAGATGGGGGTAGTGAGAGAAAGTAGTAGAGACCATCCATTTCTTTTAGGGTTACATTGTTATTTATATGAGACCTACTTGATGGATTTACTATACTACCCTCAAAGGGAATCCTATGCTAGAGTTCTTCTATGGTGTATCTCCTCCTAGGGAAAGCTAAGTTACACCGGCCTTAGCTTGGCGCCACATAGCGAATACACTCCAACACCCAATAATCATGTGTCTTCTTCCGCCAACAAGCATGGTCGGCAACCTCAGTTTCCATTCTTCTAACTTCAGCGGACTAGTCTTCTACTGGATAAGGATTGCTGATGCGGATCCCACTGAGTCAACGAGTCAACTCTGACAACCTGGCCACTCTGATCTTCCCATAAATGCTCAACTACTTCTCAGCTTCTTGTCGGTGAAGTGTCATTTACTCGCTGATCACAGTTCGCTCTTCCATTCTTCTGACGATACGCGTTGATGTAGCTTCAGCAACATTTGTTGATATAGCCTCAGCGGCATTGTACGCTAATGTGGTCCTTGGCGTTCCACCCGCTGATCTCCTATGCACGGCGATAAACCCAAAACTTATGCTGATGATTATGTACTTCTCACTGATAGTCTTCTTACGTAGCCTCACCTCTAGGATGCTTTTATTTGTAGAAAGCATTTTCTACACTCACAAACGTGTTGAAGAGACGTGCTCCGAGATTCATTGATGAAGTATTAATGGATGACAGGCTAGTTTGGACCTACTAGATTATGTAATTTTAAAATTTCCTAAACCATGTATTCAATTTCCTAAATCAATGAATGAAGCTTCAGTCCTTAAATTTCTGCCAGTTTTTATTGGATATAATCGGTTTATCTATATATATATATATATATATATAAGGACTATATGACAATTTTACTCAGGGCTTTTTCAGTGTACAAAATCGTTAGACTATCAAAAACTCTAACGCCGATTATACAGAACAACAACCATAATCGTTAGAAATAGGTTTACTGATACACCGATTGTTCCTTAAATTGGTAGAATAGAAAACAACAAACCCTCAAGTAAAATCATAAAAACAATTCATAAAACATAAAATTAAAAAGACCCCTTGTTAACCGTCTCCTCTAGTGCTTCCTTTTAACCCTACTGGTCAAGGCTTGTCCTCCCTCTCCCTTAACGGATGCTGCTTCATCCATGCCATCTCTAACCATTCCAAATACAGGCACACCTCCAATATGGGTAGAGAAAGTTCGAATTGGAGGAGTCCCTACAGTGATTACTTTGGGACCCAAGACTGCAACCCCTAAATCTTTGTTAGGAGAATCCGTATATATCTGAAGGAATTCACCAATAATAAGACAGAGACGCGAATTGGGTTGGGATAACTCCTTAGAATGATTGACAAAGAAGCGGACCAACTTCTTCTCAATATTCACCGAATCAAAACTGTCCTTGATCTTCATATTAAGACCAGGAATGTTCACCAAAAAGCCACCAACTTTCCACATTCTTATTGGATCAACACCTTCCTTTTCAGCCCTCGCGGTTTCCTCTTCTTTGTATTCATCCAAAGCATCATACATTTTCTTCAACAATATCTTCAACTCACTCTTGACAGCCATTGTTGAACCTTAAAACTTATATATCTCTCTATTCTCAGATGATTTTAGAAAATAAAAATTGATGCTTTCTCTCTAATAACCTAACCTATTTATAACCCAAAAGCAACCTAAGGCCCTTTATTAAAATTTATTGGGATTTATTTCAATAAAAACGCTTGGCATGCATGCAAGTATGTGGACATACCGTGTACATACAGTGTATTGGCATAATTAAAGTCACACGGTTTTCGATATCGAACATCGTGATTAAATATTACTCAAAAACATTACCGAATCGGTTTACACTATTGTATATATCGAACGATTGTCTGGCCATGGTCAGTAATCGTTCTCCATATTTGGTTTTAACTACCGATAAAAAAATTGAGTTCCTAAATCGTTAGATGATGGTATTCGGATACACCGATTAAGAATGCTCAGGTACATGAATCTCCTGTGCATACATAATCGTCCTATATGTTCATTAATTTACACCGATTATATTTCAACTATCGGTCAAAAAATGTGCATAGATACACTGATTAATTTGTTTAAATTTCTGGGTAGATTAACAACAATCGGCTTATTTGGATAATAACATTTACCGATTGTTCGAGAACCCAAGCACATAATCGGCTTAAGTGTGTATATATATAGACCGATTGTCGGTTGTTCAGAATCAAGATTTTGGTTAAAAAAACTTGGGTGATTCTCATGTTTGATCATGTTTGATCATTTTTAATCTTGTTTTAATATGAGAATTAAAACTAATTAATCTTGTTTAGACTTTAATCATGTAATTAGCAACTAATTGAAAAAGGGTAAAACAGTCTTCTTTTATAAAGGGTTTTCCGATTTTACTATATAACATCCGCCGAAATTATTTTTTTATCGGGCCAAATTTAGGTAGGATATAAAACTTATGAATATGCCGTAATATCTTAGATTCAAATATAATGAGTCAGACTTAAACAAGTCAATAAAAACAAACAATATTAGAAGTCTGTAAGTGTTATAGGGCCTGCGGCCCATGGATGTGCGGTCCATATGGGTTTTTCCCTTAACCATATATAAAGGAACACTACACCTTCTATCTAGGTGATTTATCCCTAATCACGTTATTAGCACGATACTCTAGCCCTAGCAGCCGTAAAGAAAAAAAAAAAATCCTTCAACGATGTACTGCTGATGTTGTTTGATTTTCAAGAACGCGCCTTCTTTGTTAAGCTCAATCGATGGATTCTTGAAGATTAGCATGATTCTGATCTTGTATTTTCATATTATGGATGCTTTGCCAGGTATTCCCCTTTTAACAAAAGAATTTTGTTTTCATAGTTTAAATTAGGGTTTCACGAATGTATGATAATCAAACATAGAAATTTCACCGTTAGATTTTCATGAAATTTTAATATGTTCAACCCAATTAGGTATTACTTACACCTTTAAAATTTCAATCAAATCGGGATATGATGCAATCTCTAAAAACTGATTTTAATGAATCTGTGTAAATTCATAAAAACCCTAGTTTATAACACCACCGAGAAACCTAATATTTTAGAATTCCAACCCTTGGATTATGCTGTACTTTTGGTATGTGTTACATATGGTTATTGTTGCACTACTGTAAAAATTTCATAAATATCCAACCATGGGAAGTACTCCAAAGTACGTGATATCTCCAGCTGTGTCCACAGAAATGATAATTAGAACAGTCATACGGCTTCATGAATATATTTTTATCTATCCATTGGATTACCTTGAAATTTTATTATGTTTGGAGAAACATTTTTATGAATCTTCTGTTAAAGTTTCATCATCATCGGACATGGTCTTGCTGATCACCAAAAGTGGACGATGAATCTTCCAATTTTAGGGTTAACAATACATTTGGGCCTATATGCTAATTTTCAGGATTATTATCAATGGGCCTGAGTACTTCATATATAATGGACCATATATGTGCACTATTCTTAACCGTGATCTAGTCAACCCAATGGACCGGGTCTTGACCAAACGATGACCTAGTTAACCCAATGGAGCGGGTCTTGACCAAATAGTTGTCCGGACTTTGATTTAACTAATTCGACTCGGATTTGACATTTTATTTTTGACTCAAAAGTACTTGAGCACAATTGAAGGGTCTTTGATGTGGAAGTTTTTGTGCAGAAATGCAATACTTCCGTTATAATAAGCTGCAGACGTAATTGCGCCTTGTTTAAGATGTGGATTTAACTGAAATTGGTTCAAGCAATGCAAGGCTAGTTCCAAAGTAGTTGCGAGCTACAAAAGGTACCGGAAGACTCTCGAACGAGAGTCCCACTATGTGGAAGAAAATGATCTTATTTCCATGGCATAAAGGACGTTGCCCCATTAATGGAAATACCTGACTTTGCTTGGGCCTAAACATTTAGTTTTCTTGGCTCTAGTATATATTTCCGTAGTTAAACATGTTTTAACCGTCTTTACTTTAGAAGTGCGGATTATTTGTAAGTACTTATCTTTCTATTACGTGTTATAGAATTTTACTTTGTTTATGATAATCTGTTGTTTAACATGTGTATTAGAATGTAAAGGACGTCATTCTAATAAAACAAAAATTCTCAAAAGTACTTGAGATAAACTGTTCATCTGTATGACATTCCCTCGTGATGTACTTAAAAGAATGTCTTAAGGAGAGATCAAATGTCTATTCTATAGTGGAACCACCTACACTATCCTAAGAAATTGACAATTGTTTGTTGAATTTACCCCTTTTGTGACTACGATGATTGGATCATCAAAAGTAATAATTGGGCAAAGTATAACTCAAATCTTGTTGCCAGCGGCAGAAGGTTTCAATTTAAAGAAGCTCTATAAGCACTTAGAGCTAACCACACCTTGAGATTTTTAAGGATATCAATTCAAATGGCTAACATTTGGACATTCACTGTAAAAATGGAACTTTACGTTACTTCTAGTGAATGCGGAAGGAAGCGCATCTTAGAGAAACTATTGAGTCACTCTAGTGGATTGTACATCACCACTATTAGGATTATTGAATCTTATATTATTTCTAACGACGAACTGTTGGCCAGTGAGTTATACAAGTTTGGCACTACCGACTAGGGTGTCCAGGTCGACATTTGATGATCTGTGTTTTAAAGAACTCACATCGACATCATTATTTCGAGTGAGAAATAAATAGGACAGAATATTGTTACAACGAAGAGTAACTATGTGCTTTCCAAAGTAACTGAAGCATACCATTTATCTCATTTTCTTCGTTGGCCTTATCGAAGGTACATCACTCGTAATGCAAAGCTTGTTCTTTAGCAAAGACAGAATCGAGACCATCCTATGCTAAAGATACCAAAGAAAAATTCCATTTTCACGAAGGATACAAGGTGATATTTGTGGACTTTTACATCCAGAATGCGGACCATACAAGTATTTTATGGTTCTGGATGATGCTTCGACCCGTTGGTCACACTTGCATTGTTATCCACAACAAATGCTATATTTGCAAAGCTCCCAGCACAAGTGATATGTCTAAGGGCTCACCACCCTGATCATATAATCAAGTTTATTGGACTTGATAATGCTGGAGAATCTACATCTAAAGGAATTGATGATTTTTGTATGTCTAAAGGAATTGACATAGAGCTTTATGTACCCCATATACACTCTCGAATCGGTCTCGCAAAAGCAAACATCAAAAGGTTACAGATGATAGCTAAGGCACTGGTTATGCGTTCCAACCTGCCTATTACTGCTTGGGGTTACACCATATTGCATGCAGCTTGACTTATTCTCTTTAGACCCACTCATAGCCAACCATAATCTGCGTACCAGTTGGTAACTGGATATAAGCCTGATTTACATTTACGCATTTTTGGTTGTGCCGTACACGTGCCAATTACGCCTCCACAACGTATTAAGGTGGGTCCACATAGACAATTAAGTATTTATGTTGGATACGAATCCCCAACAAATATCCGCTACGAAGAACCTTTGACAGGCGATCTCTTTACCACTAGAATTGTGGATAGTCACTTTAATGAGACAACCTTCCCATCGTTAGGGGGAGGTAAGGAAAAGTATTTCCTAAGGGAACGACAGGAATTGTCGTGGTGTGTTTCCCACTTTGTTTCATATTGATCCCCGCACTTCGCAATGTAAATGTGATGTGAAAAACGATTTTCGATATCCAGAATGCACACTGGTATCGCTAAAGTGACGAGATCAAATATACCAACTGCAAGCGTGCCTGCAAGGTTATATATCCTTAAATAAGGATACACACCATAAACTAAGGTGTTGCAACTATACTCTGTGGAAGTATGGTTGAGGCCGTGGCTCTATAAAGGAAGTTGGAGAGACCACTAGGTTCGATTGATACTCACCTAGAAAGGAAAAAGTTGAGTAAGGCACAATCTAACTATTTATATCATCTGAAATCATCTCATAGAATTTTCTCTGAACATGTCCATGAATCAAACTGGAGGACGCTCCGAAGTTTTAAATGATTCTAGAGAACAATGAAATCCCAATGGATTATGAGAATGCACATGAGTCAATGGAAGGATCATGCGTGCATATGGATGATATAATTCAGTTGCTCCGGAAGTAGAGCACGATGAGATCGAACCATGCTCTATACTGTTTAGATTCAAACAGAGAGCATATTTGGCCTACGCAATCCAGGAAGAACTTAGTTCTTTGATAAATATATAGGTATTTGGTGCGGTAGTGCTAACCGACCAAGTGTAAAGCCTGTGGGACATATATGGTTATTTGTCACAAAGCGTAGTGAGAATAATGAAGTCTTAAAGTATAAAGTCTCACCTTGTGGCGCGAGGTTTCTCACAAACCCCTGGATCGCTTATTCTCTTGTAGCGAACATCATGATGTTCTGCTAATTAGATTAGCTTGGCAGTTTCAGAAGGATTTGAAATGCAACTTATGGAAGTGGTTACATAATATCTCTATGGGGATCTTGATACAGAGATATTCATGAAAGTGCCAGATGGCCTTCCATTACCCAAAATCAAGTAACTCTAAACCACGGAGTGCGTTTGCAATTAAGTTGAAACGCTCACTTTACGGATTGAAATAATCCGGACGGATGTGGTATACCCGTCTAAGTGATCATTTGATTGGGAAGGGATATAGAAATAATAAATTGTACCCTTGTGTGTTTTGAAATGAAACAAGTTCCGGATTTGCAATTATAGTTATCTATGTCGACGATATGAACATAGTAGGTACTTTTGACGAAGTAAGAGAAACCACAAACTATTTGTAATTCAAAATTGAGATGGAAGATCTTGGGAAAACTCGGATGTGTCTAGAACTTGAACTAGAACATCGAGATTGTGGAATATCACTCCACCGGTCAGCATATGTCCATAAGATATTCAGGCAACTTAATATGGACAAAGAGTACCGGGCTAGCACTCCCATGATTGGTCGAACTTTAGATGTACGTAAAGATCAATCTCGTCCATAGGAAGGTGACGTAGATGTTTTGGGAAACGAATATCCCTATGTAAGTCAATAAGCGCATTATTGTACTCATACAATGTACTCGACCAAGTATCTTGTTCTCAGTGAACTTGTGAGCTAGATGTAGCTCAGCGCCAACGCAACGTCATTGGAATGGTATCAAGAATATCTCTAGATACCTAAAAGGAACCATTGACATGGGTTTGTTCTTATCCCTATGAAGACGCAAGTAGAGTTTTCTAATGAACTTGCAAATTGTATTGTACTCCCATGATTACATGTGAAAAGTATAGGACTAACGGAATTGTCCGACTCCCATGATTGCAAAACTGCAGAGATCTAAAGAACTTGTCTGACTGCGAAGGACTAAAGGAAGTGTCTGCCTATATTGGACTAAAGAAGTTGTTCAAACTCCTATGAATGTATTGTACTAAACAAGTTGTCCTACATCAGAGGGAGCATCTGGTAAGTTGTACTCTTTTTCCCTTCATTGAGGTTACTTTTTCCCACAGGGTTTTGTTACTCAACAAGGTTTTTAATGAGACAACTGCAATACCAGAAGTGCAATCAAAAAGTTGTTGATTATGAAGGGACAATAATCACTTAGTCAACGAAAGTAATCAGGGGGAGACATGGTGAACTTATAAGTCATCACCTATAGTCACTTTCGAAAAGCTCATGACTAATGAAACTGTCTAGAGACTATACCCCAAACGAAATCAGGGGGAGATGCCGACATCAGGGGGAGGATCCAATGATATGATGCCGACATATTTTGATTCGAAATGTGAAACTGTGTTGTACTCTTTTTCCCTTCGATCGAGATTAGTTTTTCCCACAGGGTTTTGTTACTCGACAAGGTTTTTAGAGAGAACACGACCACAACTACACTTGGCGTATATGCTGAATGTTGAAGACTTGAAGACTGGACGGATATTACTGAACTGCATCGGAATCAAAGAAATGAACGCGATAGCATGTCAAGCGAAACAACTTCCAGCGAGAAACAAGAGTATTATTCAGCATGAGCAAAGGCGTACTTCTGGACTTATCGCGTTGTACTCTTTTCCCTTCGTCAAGGTTTTGTCCCACTGGGTTTTCCTTGTTAAGGTTTTAGCGAGGCAACATGTACGAGTCTAACTCAGTTCTAAGTATATTGCACTCTTTTCCTTAGTTCAGGCTTTGTCCCTTTGGGTTTTCCCGGCGAGGTTTTTAATGAGACAATTGACTTAGACACAGTGGTCATCGGAGAGATAGCTACATTTGAAGAACTAAATATGAAGCTGAAAGAGAAGTCACCTACCACGACCAACTCCAACAAAGAAGCTTACGAAGACTCGAGACGTTATACTCCCTATCTTTCAAGGTTTTGTCCCAGCGGGTTTTTCCTTGTTAAAGTTTTAGTGAAGCAACACATTTGAAGAACTACATTCGAAGCACTATATGTGAAGCACTATGTATATAGTTTTGTTATTGAACCGCACAAGGGGGAGTGTTATAGGGCCTGCGGCCCATGGATGTGCGGTCCATATGGGTTTTTCCCTTAACCATATATAAAGGAACACTACACCTTCTATCTAGGTGATTTATCCCTAATCAGTAAGCTAATACCAAGGATATTTAGGGTGGTTGACATTAATCATGATGCTAAAGTCATCCCTTATCTACAAAACCCCGTTAAAGATAACGTGCTCTCCTCTAATTGACTTCTGGGTCTGGGCTCTTTCCAAGCAACCACCATCTCCATTTTTAATGATGAGTAGAAAATTTCATGAAAAAGAGAAAAATAGAACTTTGATGGTATCTCTGTATTGCTAAAAAAAGTCAAAACGTAATTGCAGACGTCATTAGCAGTACCTTATCAAGCTAAATGGCAATGCTATAAATACTCGCATCATTCTTCACCTCAACAAACTAAACTTTCTATCATCATACTTTTTCTTTTTACCACTTGCAATGAAAACTACTGCAATGTCTCTGCTTCTAACTTTTGCTTTCATTTTCTTATCCATTTCCGTCCAATTTTCTGCCGTTTCCGCTGCATCGGAACCTGTACGTGACATAAAGGGCCGAGCACTTCGAAAGGGTGTTAAATACTTTATACTACCTGTAACTCGTGGTCTTGGTGGTGGACTTGCATTGGGTAAAAAGCTAAACGGTGCTCAATGCCCACTTGAAGTGGTTCAGGCACAGCGTGAGATCTCAAATGGACTTCCATTGACGTTTTCATCTGTGGATCCAAAGGAAAAAGTTATCCGTGTTTCGACAGACCTGAATATCAAATTCTCTGCTAGTTCTATCTGTGTGCAATCCATGGTTTGGAAACTAGCAAATGTTGATGAAAAAGTGAGTAAATCATTTATCGAGACAAACGGAATCGCAGGCAATCCAGGTCGTACGACAGTTGACAATTGGTTCAAGATTGAGAAAGATGGTGTTAGGAAGAATACGTATAAGCTTAAATTCTGCCCTACGGTTTGCAACGTCTGCAAAGTCATGTGTAAGGAAGTTGGGATTTTTGTTGGCCGTGATCGCGTTAGACGTTTGGCTTTGATTAACGATGGGGAGAGACCATTCAGGGTTATGTTTAAGAAAGCATAATCATACTGAAGTGAAGAACCAGAAACTAATAATCCAAGTTGATATATCAAAATCATGTACTACTTCTCTGACTTTGTGCTTTGAATGTCAAATGTACTTGTGAGTTGTGAATCAATAAATAAAGATAAAGATATTGGGTTTTCCCATTACTTGCTGTCTGCTGATTGGAACTTGGAATTAATCTTTGACTTTAATCAATCATTTTTATATTTTTATATCGAGAGACTTCATTTCTTGTCAATAGATTTCTCAAAAAAAACACATGAATAGTGTATGGCTAACCTGCCATTTGGGTCACCCAAACTTGTGAACTACCAGGCCAAACCCACAGAAACCAAGTGTTCACCCCGTTGAGCTGAGGTAGCCGTAGCAATCAATACTGTAAAAACAGCATCAATACTGTGGATGCCATTACCTATTTTTCAATTGGACTGTTTAAAAATGAAACTGGAACCCAACAAGAAAACAGATGCGCGTGCTAACGCGCAACGATAGATGCATTTCTCTACCAAGTTGATCTATAGATGAATCTTACAGCTTTATTTTACAGATAAGCTCAAAACCAGAAACCAAAATCAACAAAGTATTTACTTTTTAATCTCAAGTTGATGATTCTTGTCAACTAGTCTAAACTCTAGATGTCGATGCAGCCCCCCAAATACAGACAATTTGACCTGACCAGTGACCACACAAATCCAAAAAAGTATCACAAAGATTAACTAGTCATTTTGTATCATCTGAACTGCAGATCTTCCCAGGTTTCCATCTCCATCAAATCCTTACAAATATGTATTAGAGTGATAGTATTAATCCTGAAATCAGCAGCCTTCATCACAAAAACTAAAAGCATGGATGTAAATCAGTTAACCACTGAGGAAGTACCATCATCTCCTTCCCAAGCCTTGTTGAAGAATGTCCAAGAACTAGCAATCGACGGCGAGGAACCACCGCCAAGATATGTTCGTAAAGAAGGTGATCACAAGGAGAAGAAAGAAGTACCTGCATATGAATCTTTATCAGTTCCAGTAATCGATTTCAGTCGCTTTTCTCCTGCTTCATCCAGCAGAGAGAAAGAAGATGAGATGGAGAAGCTCAAATCTGCACTCAGTTCATGGGGCTTGTTTCAGGTATAATTTTGTGTCAGCCTCAGCTCTTTATTCTCGTTCACTGAAGTTTAGAAAATCCTACAGTTCTCTAAAGTTCCAGAGTGATTAATTTAGAAATGTGGATCTTATTTGCCTTTCTCTAAATCTGATTACAATAATATGGCGATAAAAATCAACTAACTTTTGCCATTCCTGTATCTCGTAGTGATTAATCTTTCCGATTTATGGTTTCAGGCAATAGGACATGGTATCTCCAAAAGCTTACTCGATGATATATATGATGTATCAAAGCAGTTCTTTGATCTTCCTGTAGAAGAAAAGGAAAGGTACACGAGATCGGAAGAAGACGAGATAGTTGACTTACAAGGATATGGGAGTGATACCATTGTCTCAGAAGATCAGGTGCTTGACTGGTCTGACCGCCTATACCTCTTAATACAACCACAAGAACAGCGAAAGCTTCGACTCTGGCCTGATCCACCAACTCATTTCAGGTACAACTACAAATTTTATGTTAACCTGAAATGACAAAGAAAGGGATAATGAAACCTGCTAAAGTGCATATCACCTTCTAAGTATAATCATACAAGAATTCATCCCGAGAAAATTAAGTTTAAACCGAAAACAATCATGGTCACTCAGTAACAAGTGGTAATTATACTGCAGGAGAACACTGAATGAATATAGTGCCCAGGCTAGATCAGTAGCCGAGGTCGTTCTGAAGGCCATGGCAAGATCAATAGGATTGGAAGAGGATAGCTTCATGGACCAGCTGGGTGAAGAACTAATGGTGTATGCAAGGTTTAACTACTACCCTCCTTGTTCAAGACCTGATCTTGTTTATGGCATAAAAGCTCATTCAGATGGAGGAGCAATGACCATTCTCTTGCAAGACCCTGAAGTAGAAGGTCTTCAAGTTCTTAAAGATGATCAATGGATTAACGTTCCATGCATGCCGGGAGCTCTACTCATTAACGTTGCAGATCAAGTCGAGGTAAATAGTCAGACATTTTAAATCTGTAATTTTTCATATATCTGTAGAGAGATAGGAAGTTCACAAAATTCACTCAATGATTTTTGACAGATAATGAGTAATGGAA
>JAJJMA010035646.1:0-12479 GCA_023529015.1 Papaver nudicaule
CCCTGAAGAACCTCCTTGAAGACAAGATCGAGAAAGGGGAACTACATCCCAAAGGAAAAGAGATATCAGAAACCCCAGCGGACATCGGGAACTTCAAAATTTACGAAAGACCGGTGAATGAGAGGTGGGATTATTAATGAAGGACATATGCAAAATCCTCAATTTTTCCAGAGATCAACTAGGAAATATGTTCGCTGCCCTCAATCATGTCATTCCATTCGAGATGGAAGAGGCACCTCAGCTAGGATATGGAGATACGAAGACTGTGAATCACGAGGGAAGAAACCAAGAGATGCTGACTAGCATACGACACCTCAATAAAGGAATATCACGAGGAAATCCAATTGATATTGGCAGTGCTATCAACATTTTTGTCAAGGCCCTCGATGCTGCTGGAATTCTCCACAAACTAGGGGTGAAATTTAAGAATTCAATATGCGGTAACCCGACTCATGGGAAAAGCATCACCAACACAATTCAAGGTCTTTGTTCGGCGGTGGGTTTAATTTCATTGGGAGACATGGCGACAATGCTCACCATGCCTAATTCACTCAAGAAGGATTGGAAGCTCACCATGCCTAATTCACTCACGAAGGATTTGAAGGAGTTGAACGACCAAGAATAGGCAAAGTAAGTCATACATGTAGTATTCATAGAAACAAAGCTCTCCCTTTTATCCTTTTGTACTTTCAGTCCCTCCAAAGAAGTGCAAGCTTGTTGCATGCAGTAGTTAAGATTATGCTTCATCAAATTCAATTTAAAGAAAAGAATTTCATTTGAAAATCCTACTGTGAACGTCAATCAATCGCAAGCAAAAGAACAAGATCCCCAATTCAAAAAAAAACTACAGAAAGACAAATCTAAACAACTAAGGGAAATCACAAAAGATTTGTCAAAACCCTACAAGAAACCATCCAAGACCGATAGGTTCGCTACAGAACTTGCTCCCTCCTTCAGCTTCATCAGAGATTCCTCCTTCGACTTAAGATCTGCTGCCTGCTTGCGAACTTCCACCTGCTTCAACTCCAGCTTCTGTGATAGTGATTGAACCTCCTCGTCATCTTTAGCGATAATCGCCTGAAGTTTGGATTCAGTTGAAATATCAATAAAGAGATGCATTGCATCCATGTAATGGTACAACCAAGATAAGTCAAGACCAGTATCTGCGACAGCAGCATCGACAGATTCCTTACAACTAATGATCATATCTTTGGTAACGTCCCGCAATGCCAAAGACCTCATGTCTCAATAGTGTCCACCACATCAGCTACAAAGTTCTCCCGCGTTCGTAGATGGATTTTATTCTCTCAAGGAGCAAAATGACCATATTTATTCCACAGATCAAAATACAAGTTCTTGTGACAAGAAGGGACATTGAAACCTCCAACCATCGTGAAGTTCCTACGAAAGGTAACAGGGCATGAAAACTCCAAACCGGCCATTGGATAGCTTTGTATGAAATGACCATCGCTTGAAGGAAGAACATCAGCAATAACATCGTCAGAAAGTTTATTAGTCCCAACATCTTCGACAATTATCAGCGTCTCACATGAAGGAATAACAACGGGATCCGTGCCAACATACATCTACAAACACCAATTGGGAAATGATGAGTGTTATACAAAGTATCATCGTAATTTTAAATAAAGTGTGTAAGTCGTAAAATTTACCACTGGGGACTTGTCCACGTCCATATCTTGTGGAAGAGAATGCCCTACGTTTTTTTCAACCTCCGTGATAGTGCTAGCCTTGGGGAGAACAACGGGATTACATGTCTGAAGAACCATAGAAGACGGCCCCGCCAATGGTTTAGTAGAATCAATGACAGATGAGGCAAGCGACAGAGGATGACAGTCGTCCTTATGAGGGGAATCATGTCCCTGGACAACATCACTTTCAGGAGCAATCACACAAGGCTTAATCTGATACGTATATCCTGAACCCTGAAGAAAGTGGAACTTGATTTCATCAAACCTACTAAAAGCAATAAAAGGAAAAGGGTCACTATGGAGCATGACGTTTTACCTCTTCGACAAAAGTCGGCGGCACATAAGTGGTACTACATGATTGGAAACTGTAATTCCCTGAAGAAACACCCTGCACGAACTCTTTGATGAGGTTAAGCTGTCGATCCCATAAATGAACATAAGAGGAAGTTATAGAGGTCTCCCTCCCCGGACACTAATAGCGGATACCACGACCCGAGATATCCGAAGAATCCAGCGTAGTCTTCAGAAGATCAACAGACGACGGTACCTGCACACGATGATAAGGAATATGCTGGTCAAACCCCATTTGACGGGCGGCTCTGTCGATGTTATACTTTTACGACTGATAACCTCTAGGACAAAGAGAGAGGATGTAACCAGGAGTAGAACTCATCAAGAAGGAAGCATCTCCAACAACGTCGTCACCGTAACTATCTTTCTCGCCTGAATCAAGTACACCAGCAGGATCGTTGGAAAAAGTGTAAATTTATGTAATATGATCAGGAACACAACCCCAAGGACGAAAGACTACATATTCTTCATTATCCAGCAAATCTATAAGAGCCACATCCACATGCCTCTTCTCATTCGTCCATCTACACACTCAGGCATACGAGCTTCTACGACAAAGGGGTTATAATTCATTATTTGGGGAATACTCTGGGAAATGCTCCCATAACCAGGCTTGCACAAACGAAACATGGATATGAGATACGACCTCCGTGCCTTCAGAACATTCCACGTCATAAGTAAGAGCATCCAACTGTGAGTACATGAAACCGAGAAACAAGCTACATATGAGTAAGCAGATACCTTCGGCAAGAGCTACAGCTAGGGGAACTACATCAGGCTTCAACATGCCTTATGGATCACCTTCAAAGATGTCTTGCGATAGCCAGAGAACGAGGAACGCTGCGATACACAAGGTACTGTCTAGAGCCAAACCCTCCACACTAGTCTCGCCCTAAACCAATAAGCAATCTAACTTTCATAACTACTACTCCCTGTAGCGCGACAATTTTTGTTAAGATCGTTCACTATTTTCAACAAACCCGAACTTAGCTTATCCTGCGAATCACTCCACTTCTGAGGGATATTGCCATGAATCGGAAGATGCATCAGGGAAACCACATCCTCCAGAGTAATAGTGAGTTCTTCCAGTTTAGGATGAAAGTGTGAGTAGGCTCTTAGAAGCTACCAAACCCCTCACATCCTCACTAATTGACAATATCTTAGAAGCCTTCACGGCATGAAAGATCCTAGCCCTCTTCAGTACTGTCACAACCTTAGACTTATCCAGCATATGTATCGACCACACAATAAACTTTCTCGGATAAGGTCTAATTCTCGAAAAACGGATCGGAGCACCCTTACAAGTACCTCTCTACAAGCAAAAGTGAAAGACCGCTTGAGTGACGATCTCAGAGACAACGTCAGAATTCTCAAAATTAGGGATGAGCCAACATTCGGAATTCGCCAATCTTTCCTTGGGCTTAACAACGAAGAACTTATCATTGGTATAAGGAAGGTCACAAGGAATTTGGCGGTGCGACACTTTGGTAGAAGACAATTTTTCCTGACTAGACATCTACAAGGAAAGCACACGAGATTTCAATTACGACGAGTAACATTAAGATATGAATGTATCAGCAAACGTGTGCATGAGATTCGCGAATCACCTGAGAATGCTTCTGCTCCTGCTACACACAACAACAGAAGGGTTACCACTCATGATGCTCCCAGGAAATCTGAGTAAGCGTTAACTTTATTAGTATTTCCTTTTTACCATAGTCATACCTATGCGCACAAGATCACTCTTGGCTAACAGTACTTTCATTAAAGCACATAATAATCATGCAAATCGCGTTGTTGAACTTATAACTAGGTTTCGACCCGATGACTTATGCACATACATGTAGCAAACAAAACATGATTTTAGTACTGGCCTCGCCAGTTATGGTTTGCTCGATGGCCCTGCTGCTAGGACCACTATTAAACGCATATACACATATATATGTAATACGCCAAAAAAATAAAAATAAAAAAATAGAAAATCCGGCCGGCGCCGGCGGCTTCCCCACCAACCTGACAGACAGCACTGGCGGGCCAAATATTCAAAAAAAATAAATAATAATAAAATCCGGCGCCGGCGGTTCGGCAGGTCCGCTGCCGACTAACTTTTTTAGGGTTTTTCAGATCCCAAATTCATATTTCCTTTTTTTTTTAATAAAAAAAGTTTTCGAGAAAAAATGAATTTTTTACTTGAATTATACTCTGGAAATACTAACAGAGAAGAAAAACTTAGGGAAAAGAAGTCCAACCTAAACTTCTATATTTATACCTGAAATATGAAGTACTAGTTCTGCTAGGAAACTGTTTCCTTCTTAAACTTTAATGAACCTTGTTAGAAAAGAAAAGGTCTTTAAGAGACAATTTATCCATCTCACACTGTTTAAAATATATTATTATATTATTCTAACAAATCACCATCTTGTGCTTACTTTGGAATGATATCATTCTACACCAAGCGGGGGACTTAATGTTGATGGTGGATTTTGGAGTATGAGTAAAAGTGTAAAACAACATAATGGGCAAAAGATAAATTTTGCACCACCCAAGAAAGCATAATGAACCACGATGTGACTAGGAGAGCAGGACCGCTGCGACGACCCTCGTTAGACAAGGAATGATCTGGCCAGCACCACCTTATGGTCATATGCCACCCTGGTTATGGCCAAGCTCCTCTTTGGCCAGCACTATCTTATGGTCATACGCCAACTTACAACGTAACTAGGAGAGCATGACTGTTGCGACGACCCTGGTTACACAAGGAATGTTTTGGCCATCACCATCTTATGGTTATACTCCACCCTTGTTATGCTTGGCCATTGCGTGGCCAAGCTCCTCTTTGGCGAGCACCATCTCATGGTCACATGTCAACTTGCGATGTAAGCAAGAGAGCAGGACGCTGCAACAACTCTGGTTAAACAAGGTATGTTTTGGCCAGCACCATCTTATGGACACACGCCACCCTTGTCATGCTTGGGCCATTCCATGGCCAAGATCCCCCTGGACAATAGGCCAAATCATGTGGGACGTCGTTGGTCTTCCCTAGAGCAGAGGACCTGCAACGACTCTAATTAGACAAGAAATGCCTTGGCCAGCGTCATCCAATAGACAAACGCCACCCTTGTTATTCTTGGCCATACCTAATTGGTCGATGCAATCCTTTGCCCACATTTTTCCTTTGTCATGTTTTGCCAATCCATGGCAAAACCTAAGAGAAAATGTAATCATGGTGCCATAACACCAAATATGGGATAGTCCATCGGTAGTCATGGCTACACTATCCCACCAAACCCAAATTCTTATATTTATCACACCAAATATAGCGCAGCGAATGGGTTTGGTGTGAAGATGAAGGGACGTGATTATATTTCATGCTAACGCGATGTAAAATAACGTGTTAGTGTGAACGTGAAATAAAAAAGCGTGAAATAAAAGAACGTGAAAATTAATCACGTCAACACATTATATGTGAACTAAAATCACGTGTTAGTGTGAACGTTTTTGTTCACGTAAACTAAAATTGTGCTCGTACATTTTACGTGAAATACAATCACGTTTTCTCTGACGTCAGAATTTAAATCACGTTTTGGCGATGGTTTCAGTGTGATGGTTGTATTTTTTTTCACCAAACCCTATCTGCATACCCAAATATGGCACTTGGTGTTTTGGTGTATGGCACCATGACTACATTTTCTCTAAGGCCACGTTTTGCCTTTGTCATGTTTTGTCAATCCAAGGCAAAACCTAAGGCCACGTTTTACCACATTTTACCTTTATCATGTTTGGTCAAACCCTAATTGACCACTGTCGTCCTTCGGCCATGTTCTTCCTTTGTCATGTTTGGCCAGCACCATCCAATGGACAGACGCCAATTTGCTATGCTTGTCTCATGGCCAAGTTCATCCCTGGCCACTAGGACAAACCTCTGGCCACTTGGTCAGATTAAACCTACAGGCAGCGCCAGCCTATGGCGTGCCTTGGCCATCTATGAACAAACTTGTTTTCATGATCCGTTCTGCTTACATTCCATGGAAATGCAGCAGAAATAATCTCGTGTCAATACTACTTTAGCCAAACACATATTTGAGGTATTTCCTAAGTATCCGTATTCTCCAAAACGAAAGTCATCTCACAGCCTTATAATAAGTATTGCTAAAGACCCAACATCCAGTAATGGCAAGGTCAATAAGTTCAATATGGACTGCCTTGAACAACGAGTCATACATATCATTCAACAGAGATGTCAAAACGTGTCACAAATGGGGGGATTTACATTAGGGTTTTGGTCTGGCGGTCTACGACAGTTGTGGCGTGACACCCCACTTAGAAAGAGGTTATACTCGTGGAAATACTGGGGTAATGGGTAATGGGCAAGACTGACAGTTAAGCTAACTCGACAGGAGTAACTCCATCATTCCACTATCTCCATTTTATCATTTTCCTCCACGATTAACAAGAGATCAGTGTATTTCTGAACGTACTATAAATTATAAATAGATGATTTCATCTGTTTTCCAAAGACAAATTTCTCCTAAACTGAACACAACTCAATTTCATCTCGATTTACCTTCGATTTTCGAGTAAAACCTGAGACAGAGATCCAATTGTGAAATCCTTGAGAAATCATCATCTTCCTAAGTTTATCAGAAACCACACACATTACCCATTTTTCAACCAGAAATACCTGATCTCATTCTTTCTATGCTTCCCTCCCTAAGACCAACCCTATCTCCTCATCTGTAACTGAAACAAGTCTGGAACGTCCATTCTATTGGTTTAGGCCAGATTTTTTCGATTTTGATCTCTCTCACTTAAAAGTACTCTTTTGCAGTACATTGTTTTCCAGGGTAAAACATCTATCTAACATGGTCTTTTGGTTAATGGAAGAAATTCTAGCAACTGTCTGATATTTCTACCAATATGAACTTAAAGATGATAAAATGGGTTATTCTAAAACAACAATCTAAAGATGAATGAAACAAAAAAACAAAAATTTACCACTGTAATAATCAGAAAAAAGATGGAGTGGAATAGGGGATTTAAATCAAATCAAAGGGTTAACATCAAATAAGCTAACATTGTGCATTTGGTTAATGGAAGAAATTCTAGCTATTGTATGATATTGCTACCAATATGGACTTAAAGATGATAAAAGAGGTTATTCTAAAACAATATTCTTAAAGATGAATGAAACAAAAAAAAAAAATCTTACCGTTGTAATAATCAGCAAAAAAGATTGTTTGGAATAGGGTATTTAAATCAGATCAAAGGGTTAATATCAAAAGATAGGGGTGAGGTGGTGGGGTGGGGTGGTTTTAAACGCGCGACTTTTGGTTTTTTTTTCTTTTCGTGGTACATATTTGGGAGGAAAAGTTGCAACATATCCAAACCTTCTTTTTTGATGAGGCAATGAGAATCAAATGGGAATTAAGTGTCACCTAATATTAGGTGCAATAGTATCACAAAAGAGGCATCCACAATTAATTTTCGATTAAACAATCCGTAATTTCATACTTAGCTAGATTAATGCTCATTTTTTGTGTTGTTTATAAAGATCAAATCAAACATTCAGTAAATTTGGCTGGAGCCCCCAAAAACTTTGCTACGGTAGTGCTTTTCCTTTACGATATATCTTCGAGGTTTAAGAGCTTTTAACGAGTGCTTTATTATATGCTCTTGTGTATTAGCTCAGAAAGAATTGTCAAGGAAGCGAAAAACATACACATTCAAAGCAAGCACTATGGTTGTCAAAAAGTAGCCAAAAATTACACAATGTGGTCAAAAAATAGAGAGTGAAAGAACAACCACAATAATCTTTGCCTATAATAATACAATTGAGCGGCTACCCAGTAGCCGCCCCCATTTACGGGGTTACTCAAAAACCGCTTCCTTTTGAAAGTTATTTTTGTCCACAATTTTTTTGTTTTTTATTATTAAAAAATTTAACTTTGGGGATTACTCAGAGCAAGGGCTATGGGGCTTTCAAAACGAAAGAGTAACTCTTCCAAAATGAAAGACTGTGAGCAAATAAGCAAATTTGCTTCCACTATGGATAGAGAATGGACCACTTTCACCCATTTTTGCTCCAAAGTCTATCAGGTACTCTTTCATATGAAAGAGTGGGTGTGAGTGTAGTCTAAGCATCTGAACTTTAGACGTTCAATGAAAATATATAAGAAACGGCCAAAGATTGGCCGTTCCCATAAAAATGAAGACTTAAAAGCACTTTTTAGGGCCACCTAGACAACATTTTACGGCCACATTCCCTATTATCTAACGGTTGGCCAATAATATTGCGCCACCTCGACAAGTTGTTAGGAATTTTTCTAAAGCGGCTAAAGTTTAGCCGTTTTTATGGTATTTTTTTTTTTAAAACGGCTGAAGTTTAGCCTCTTAGACCCTAGTTTTTAGTTCTCCATGGTCAGTTTTCCACACTTTCACTTAGTCTCTCTTTCAAAATGAAAGTGATAGAGTGCAAAAGCACTCTACCCATAGCCCTTGCTCCCAGTAACCGCCAAACTAAAGTAGACATATTTAGAAGTTTCTGCTACATTCTAGAAAGTTTCTCCACATTGTATACTTTTTGAACACCATAGTATCTGCTCTAAGAGCAAACACTGTGGTTGTACTTTTGGCCAAAAAGTAGCCAAACAGTCCAGATTGTAGCCAAACATTGTGTGCTTGGTCACAAGGAAGAACAGATCTGTACCCCTTGTAGCTAAGCATCACTTTGCGATCATTGGGTGTCCGCCAGATGCGGCCACTGAGAAGCCACAACGATTACGGGGTAGCCGCATAATTTTATTAGTTTTATTACCAAATTATTAGTTTGTGAAATATCAGTTTTTTTAGGGGTACGTAGTCGCACTTTGGATTTTGACGGCTACTCGGTGGCCGTCCATTTATAGCCACAAACCATTGTGGTTGCCATTTTCACTCCATTTTACTTGGCCACAATGTGGTTTTTTTGGCCGCTTTATGGCCACTACAGTGCTTGCTCTCAAGTGGAAACACCTAGTATTTTCATTTGTCACTACTGATACTCCCGCTGCTTTCATAAAAGTCAGATTTACCCTTATCCAAGTTCCATGGTTTCTAAGTCATTTGTAAAACAATGTCTTATCCAGAACTCCACCACTCGATCCAAATCCAAAATATCCAGAACAAACAAACCCTGGAAAATGAGTAATCAGAGAGAATCAGAAACCCAATTCTCACCATTGACATTTTCTTTTCATCATCAACCATGGAAACCATATTTTCTCCCCACTCTTTCTGCCCACTTTTCAATCCCAAAGCCTCCACTTCAAAAACACTCTTAACCAGCTCAGTGTCCTTGGCAAAACCCATTTCCTCAAACCTTAAAAACCAACCAATCCAATCTATAAAGACACCACCAGCTACAAATACTAAGAAATGGGTCACTCAAATCCACCAAGGGTTAGCAGCATTAGCACTTTCTTTAGCTATAAATTTTTCTCCAGTGCTGCTTAACAATGCTAATGCGTCAGAGTTTGATATCCTTAGTGAAGGTCCACCAACTGAATCATACTGTGTCGATGATGCTGGGGTTCTTAGCCGAGTTACAAAATCCGACTTGAAACGGTTGTTATCGGATTTGGAAACACGAAAGAACATCCACATAAATTTTGTTACTGTCCGTAAGCTCACTGTAAGTTTCAGCTAACATTTTAAGAATGTCAGATTGTTGTGTTCTGTAGTAGTCTATGTTGTTTGAGGCGCGAGGCGAGGCGCCCAGAAAAATCAACCCAAAGACAAGGCGCCTTGGGCGCATCACAGACGAGGCGCCCAGAGAGTCGCTTGCCTTTGGCGTCTAGGCGAGCGCCTCGGGCGCATTTAATAACATAGGTAGTAGTGTTTGTTTTTCTGACATGTAGCATTGATTTGGTTGTAGAGTAAAGCTGATGCATTTGAGTATGCCGATCAACTACTAGAGAAGTGGTACCCGAGCGTTGAACAAGGCAGTAACAAGGCATTAGTTGTTTTGGTTACTAGCCAAAAAGAAGGTGCTATCACCGGAGGTCCTGATTTCGTCAAAGCCGTTGGAGACACAATTCTGGACGCCACTGTGTCAGAGAATCTTCCTGGTAAGGAACTGCCCTCATTCTTATAATGCTGTTTGCATGAATCCGTCTCGTCTGTACTTGTATGATCTAATTATGTGCGCCTTACATTGTAGTCTTGGCTACCGAGGAGAAGTACAACGAAGCGATCTACAGCAGTGCGAAACGGCTGGTTGCTGCAATTGACGGGTTACCTGATCCTGGTGGCCCGAAATTCAACGAGAACAAACGGGAGTCGAACTATAAGAGTAGGGAAGAAACCGATGAAAAACGTGGGCAGTTCACCCTTGTAGTTGGGGGTTTGTTAGTCATCGCTTTCGTGGTTCCAATGGCTCAGTATTACGCGTACGTCTCCAGAAAGTAAGCCGTGTGTATGTGATTTATCTATCCGTTGTACAAATTCTTATGTAGAGCAGTACTTAATCAATTATCAACAACTGATTTTTGCCGTATATGAATAAATATTTGTTTGGAAAGGATTTAGTTCGGCATTGCACGTTTCAGTAACCACAATGTTATTGGTATTAGCTTACAAAGAATCCATAAAAGTTAGCAGACAAAAGAAGAAAGAACAATTTTGATGCACATATTTGGATCCGCCTGAGTATTGTCAGAACTTGAGGTTCACAAGAAATGGCATCTTGTCAGAGAACGGCGGGTCAGAATACAGTCCCGTTAATATACGTGACGCAATGTATTCATTCGCAGCCTCAGTGTAGTGGATTCCATCCCAGCTTATATATTCAGAACTGTCTTCGCACCCTTTGGCTGTCACTGACGTCCCGTTCACATCCTTCGTTTGCCCACAGGAAATTCGAGTGTCATAGTTCAGTGGAGGACCTCCATACCCACAGCAAACCAGCAGGGTCTTCTCGAAACCTGAAAATTCAGGCTCAGCAGATCATCATTCTGGTTTTAGTGCATTTGAAATCTAGAGAAAAAAGTAATAGTTTGTTCGGTTCCATACCGTATTTAGGATAATTTGAAATGAGATCGAACTTAATAGAGTATATGTCGACGTAAGTCACGTCCGCATCCGCAAACTGGGTCTGCAACTTTTTGGTGAGAGCGTGAAGCTGCAAGTTGAAAAGCCTAGCAGCACGGTTGTGTGAGCTGACGCACCCAAGCTCATCGAGTTTAGATGGATCTTTGCCGAATATTGCAACATTCTGAGGTAAGCATCCAAGAGGACCAGTATTGTGAATCCAAAATCTCCTACCCCCTTGATCGTAAAGTCTCTGACGTAAACACAAACACGAGCGAAGAACGAAGGCAGTAAGTTTACGGTGTACTACTGCTTCAAAAAACAAAAAGAGCGAAAACTCTGACAATGTGCATATTCTGCCTCACCTGAATGCCGGTTTCAAATTCCACTAGTATATTTGGTATTGAAGCAATCACTTGGTCCTCCGTTTTGGAATAAAATCCACCGGCTAGATCGTTCTGGCCTATATCGAACATGTACAGCCCGTTCTGAAAGAAATCCTTTGCCGGCAGGTACCTGTCTAGTCTCCTACCTGCCAGAGATTCAAAAACATGTCAAATTTTTCATGTGCATACGTATCTATTTGAATCAAAGTGTTGTAGTTTTACATTCATTGCAAAATAGAAACATACCTTTTGCAAGCAACTCAAGAACTCGATCCTTGAATCGAAAGAACTGAGCAACTTGAATTGCAAATGAAAATGGACTCACAGATGTTGCAGTGGCAGGGAGTATAGTAGACCCTGCTGCTGCAAAATTGCACCCTCTTCTGAAACTTGGGAAACCAACGGAATCCAAGTACGAGTTCAAGAACGGTAGCTCGAATTCCTCCACTGCAACAGAATTTAACATTCAATAAGCAAAAACTACAGTGCAAACCATCCAAACTGTGTACATTACAAATGGTAAAGAAATTGTTACTTAGAAAGTCGACAACGAGACGGCCGTCGCAGAACCTCCCTTCCGGACTATTGAAGTAGAGTACTCCATTAGGTGGTTCAAGACTTTCGCCTAGACCTGCGACGAGCCCACCGGTATCAGAATTCGAGTCGCCGAAATTGAACACTGCTGGGTAATTGAAATCAATGGACTGTACCTGGACCACAAGAATGACAATTGCTAAGGTGTGAATTAGAAGAGCATCAGAGAGCCTAGACAGAGTCATGATAGCTTCTGTTTTACAAATTTGATTTTGGTTCAATTTTGTAGTTTGGTAATGTTGATTGTTAACACACTACCAAATAGTTGTTTGTTTATAACTGAAAGTTTGGTTGTTGGTAGCTTTTGTGTGTATTTCAAGTTTACTTCTTTTCTAGAATTTCTTTACAAGTCTGAGGATATGATGTATTAGAT
>JAJJMA010035662.1:0-17987 GCA_023529015.1 Papaver nudicaule
CTACGCGAACCTAGGTTTCGGTCACTTTAACTGGTATTCATATTAAGTGAATATTCTCTCATAATTTCACTTGGGTTAAACTCTGAACTCCTTTATCTCTTAGGTGGACTTGTATACCACATAATATCTTTTGTGGTCCATATAACGATCCTCAATGAGTCAATAAGATAAAGATTATCTCAGGTCTGTTGGATTCTATCTTGAAGTGTTTTTGAGCTAACAAAACACTTGGTAGATAAACTTAAAAAGAATTCCAATTGAGATTAATCTCTATTACTTGGTTGGCAAGTTTAGGGTTTCCTTAACTTGTGGAACAAGTAATTGATTGTTTTATTCCAAAGCAACCTATCTTATTGAGTGTTATAAATAGAGGTGTCTACGGACAAATACCGCAAGCATCAAGCATACGTGAAGGTCCTTAGGGAAGTGATCGTAAAATCTTTTCACTTCGATGAACGCTTGTTGTGGTATAGTCATCCTCTATAGGTTGCAGCTTCTCTGGGAACTCCCTACGACTATAAAAGACGTCTCTTGAGAGTTGGGAAGCACAGGTAGGAGATTGAGACCTTATTTGGTTGAAATCGGATTAACCTGTCACCTTGGTAACCTGATCACGTTCTTGTCTATTCCATAGTCCGTCTCTTCTGCTATACGGCTATTCAAGAACTGATACGTTACACACAGGGTTGAAAGGTAGCAACACACGGCTGCACTCGGTGTTGTAAGACCTAGTTAGCTCCGGTTGTACAAGTTTCTTAACTGATTCTTCGTGTACAACTGAGGTAGAGACAAATTGGGCATAGCTTACTCGGTTTGCTTGTCAGCCCTGATTTGTGAAGTAGATTTCCGTATGACCTGGAGCAATCCGAAGGAAGTCAACTTGTGTATGATAAACTGATAGATGACAGTTAGATCATACGTCAACAATTAGGTTGCAAAGCCAGTATTGCTGACACAAGCCTTTGACAGCGGTCAAAGCAACTCCTAGGCCTGTAAAGGACGTCAGCTGGGGGAATCAAGTGTGTGTCGATCTATGGGGGATCTAGAGACGTAAGGAGTGCGACAGTAGCCAATTCACTTGGAGGGCTTGAGTTGGTCTCTGCTACATCCCAGACCGAAGTCTTATAGTAGGCTAGCGTTTGTAGTCAGTTTGTACTGGGCGGTGTTCAATCTGGACGAGGTCCCGAGGTTTTTCTGCAAGGCAATTCCTCGTTAAAAAAACGTTCGGGTGTCTTGTGTGCTTTTCCTTTCCGCAATTATATAAACTCTGACATATAATTAAAAGCAAACACAAGAAGTACGTTATACATAACCGTAGAGTTTACTCCAAAGATTCGTCTTTGTAGAGTTGATCCCTAGACCACAACTCCGGTTATCTAGGTTTGGATATTGATTTTGACATCGTCCAAACCTAACCATAAGACTCACGAGCCCAAACGAAAAGTTGGTCGTATTTCGGTACCCCTCCTTTTTCAGAAAGTGAAATAGCTTTCCTTGCAGAATGTGTCAACTCTGATAATGCGGGTGACTCCAAATCAGAACTAAATACATGTCCCATCTCCACGGATACTATTTCTAGTGAGACATCACGCAAAGAAGTAATCATTCATGTAAAACACAAGCAGTGTCTTGTTAGATGTAGCTATTGTGCTAAAAAGGGACATGATTACAAGCAGTGCCATGTTTGCAGACGTAAAGTCAAGCATGCTAACAAACTGCAAAAGAAAGCGGCCAGACTCATGAATGTTATTCGAATCTTTGAAGCTGCCAATGACAAGGAAGCCAATAAAGATCGAAATCACTCTCACTCCTTAAGGGCAATACAAGGAGCGGAGAAATTCAAAAGAGTCAGAACTAAGAAAGGCAAACTTAGTTCAGAAAAAGATTCAATACCACACAAAGAGCATAATCATGCTCTACCTTCCTCACACTAAGTGCTAGAAGGACTGACATTTCATCCACTGCCCCTTGGGATGAGAAGTCATAGTGTGGTCGGGCAATTGTCATAGAGTCTTTTTCGTTTTCTGTATCTATTTGTGAGTAATTGATAACCCACAATTAAGCACCTTCCCACTGTCACTAGACAAAGAGTGTAATGTCGAGCCATGCTCCATAGAACTCATGATCACCATGGATCAGATTGTCTAAACGAAAGGTTAAGATTGTTACTGGGTATCTCTAAAAGTGAGACACGTCAATGAAAGAACAAAATAATACGTGTACACGGTTCCAGAACCGTCCCGCTTTCTCAGATCGATATTAGGTTAAATCTTTATCGAATCTGGCAGTTAAGGCAATCCTTATCTCTTCAAAAACTTCTTAAAAGAACTGTTTATAAAGAAATCAGAAGTCAATTCTTGTTTCATTCTAAACTTTTCAACATGGTGAAATCCCTTGCTACTACTTCTCCAGGCAAGGATCCAATGTCAATTGACAAGGACACCATGAAACCAGATGATCCTTTGAAATCAGACAAAAACAAAGGAAAGAAACCCTGGTTCAAGAAGAATAAGAAGAAGAAGTCTAAATCTGACAAGGATGAAAAACCTTCTCAGAAGAATCAAAGGATTGCATCCATTTTCAAGGAATGTAGAGAAACTAAAAGAGAAGTGAGATCTCTTGGAGAAGTGATCCTAAAAACTCTGGTTGTTCAACAAGCTCTTGTGACACAACAAGAAGAGTTTTTGAAAGAAGTGCATAAGGTGTCTGCAAAAGAGCCTGAGGAACTTAATCTAGATATTCCTATGCCTATGAACGAAGAAAAAGATATTGAGGAAATCAACAACTTCGTCATGACTTCTTTCAATCAGATTGGTTAATTCCTTGTGAGAACTCGTTCTTACTTTTGTCTAAGGAATGTAAACTATATCTGAAAGTAGTTTGCCTTTTCATGCTTTTTAGAGTTTTCAAGCATGTACTACTTTATTTCATTAATAAAAAGTTATTTTTAGATATTTATTAATTAATGATGTTTGCAATACTTGATTTGTCTACCTCAATCTTATTGCAACGCATAGCTTTTTCCCATTGCCTCGGTAGTGACGTAAAGTTATGTCTATTTACAAAAGTTATGCTTTTTCTCACGATCAAGAAAATTTTGATTATATGATTTTTAGGGTTTTCCCAAACTCGGAATCATATACTCTTTTCCAAGAAATTAGCTAAGGAAAAGAGATTATAAACAAAGCAAAACTGGATAACATTAAACTGTTTCTGTCCATGTTCGATTTTGTAAGTTGTTATTTATTGAATAACACCACATGGGGGAGAGTTCTTAACTTGAACTTGCGCTTAATAACAAATCTTTTTGGGGAGCGTGGTTGTGGAATATTAGGAGAAAAGTGTATCTGTATTTCTCCATAAGATGAGAACTTAGGGATCTTCGTCAGATTTCCTAGTTATACCATCTTAAAACTTGGTATGTGAGTACTTAGCTTAACCTATTCTCATAGGTTTATAAAACCCTAGTCTCAAACTACTTTGTCATATTTTTGTGACAAATAGGGGGAGAATACATATGGTTCTTGTTCTTGTGGTGCATAACCATAGGGGGAGAACGTCATGTGCTTACTTGTTGTGCTTTTTCAAAGTATCAAGTAAGGGGGAGTAATTAAAGCTGAGAAGAAGCTTCATATCAGGAATGAGTAGAATCACTTTAAAAGTTTTGATACACAGGCTTAAAAGTTTGCTCGGATTCTTACTCTTTCGCACAAACAACATGTGGGATTAGCATATTAACCCATGTAAGCTTGAGCGTACCTTCGTGGTTGTTTGAGCTGGATATGTTGTAGCTGCTGACTACGGATTCATCAATAAGAGTTAAACGAACACATCAAGACTCAAGGGAGAAGTTGAAGAATTCAAGAAATCAAGATACATCTGGTTAGTACTTAATTGTATATCTTTTGAATCCATATGTAAATTGGTTTTGTCACTAAAATTGACAAAGGGGGAGATTGTTAGGGCATTGTCCGGTCAAACCCACTAGCGTTGGTATGTCAAGCTAGTTGTCAGTTTTAGGTGTCAAAACACAATTCTTGATTTAGCCTACTAGAGTTTAGATTTCGGAATTGGGATATAGACTAAGTAGTTGAGACCTTGAAGACGAAGACTGTGAAGACAAAGAAGACATCAATTATTCTTCATCGACAAAAGGTTAGTAGGAGTTATGACTTTTATGGAAATTCTTCTATTTTACTTTCTCTATCTTTCGAAATAGTCGGCTACTTTGGTAGTGTTATAATAGCGATTGAGATCGTGTTCTTGGCAACATGACCTTGTGTCATGACTAGTGTTTGTTCCCGCAAATACTATGGTTACAAGAATGTATGAGATAGATTCGATACCATTTGTCCATTGCAATGGTTTGCTTACAAATCACTTGTTGGATATGGGTGAATCTAAAGGAGTACTCTTGAGCAAGATTCCAGTGGATTACAGCTGAGGGCGTCTCACACGTCTAAGTCTTGGTTAAGCCCAGAACTTCCAGCGAATCCAAGTTAAACCTAATCTTGAGGCCGGACGGTTCCCGAACCGTACGCGAAACAGAATCAGGAATTCTCCTGAGTTCCAAAGTGCTATTTAATTTCGTGTACCTACACAAACCTCTAAATCGGTGCTTTTGGCTGTTATCCAGATTTGTGAATATTCTTTCAGAATTTCACTCAGGTTAAACTCTGAACTCCTTTATCTCTTTGATTGGACTTGAAATATCACGAATATCTTTTGTGGTCCATCTAACGGTTCTCAATGTGTCAATAAGATAAAGATTATCTATGGTCTGTTGGATTTCTATCTTGAAGTGTTTTTGAGCTAACAAAACACTTGGCAGATAAATGTTTAATGAATTCCAATTGAGATTAATCTCTATTACTTGGTTGGCAAGTTTAGGGTTTCCTTGACTTGTGGGACAAGTAATTGATTGCTTTATTCCAAAGCAACCTATCTTATTGAGTGCTATAAATAGAGGTGTCTATGGACGAATACTGCAAGCATCAAGCATACGTGAAGGTCCTTAGGGAAGTGAACGTAAACTCTTTTCACTTCGGTGAATGCTTGTTGTGGTATAGTCATCCTCTATTAGGTAAGCAGTTCCTCACGGGATTTACCTACGACTATAAAGACTTCTCTTGAGAGTTGGGAAGCACAGGTAGGAGATTGATACCTTAGTGGTTGAAATCGGATTAACCTGTAACCTTGGTAACCTGATCACGTTCTTGTCTATTTCATAGTCCGTCTCTTCTGCTATACAACTATTCAAGAACTGATACGTTACATACAAGGTTTATCGAAGGAAGCAACGCACAGCTGCACTCGGTGTTGTAAGACCTAGTTAGCTCCAGTTGTATAAGTTTCTTAAGTGATTCTTTTTACAACTGAGGTAGAGACAAGTTGGGCATAGTTTACTCGGTTTACTTGTCAGCCCCCGCTTGTAAGTAGATTTCCGTATGACCTTGAGAAATCCGAAGGAAGTCACTTTGTGTATGTCAAACTGAAGAGGACAGTTCAAACATACAGTCGATAATTGAGGTTGCAAAGCCGGAATTGTTGACACAAGCCTTTAACAGCGGTTAAAGCAACTCCTAGGCCTGTAAAGGACGCCAGCTAGGGGAATCAAGTGTGTGACGATCTGTGGGGGATCTAGAGACGTAAGGAGTGCGACAGCAGCCAGTTCGCTTGGAGGGTTGGAATTGGTCTCTGCTACATCCCAGACCGAAGTCTTATAGTAGGCTAGTGTTTGTAGTCAGTTTGTACTGGGCGGTGTTCAATCTGGACGAGGTCCCGAGGTTTTTCTACAGGTTGTAGTTTCTCGTTAAAAAAATCTCTGGTGTCTTGTGTGCTTTACTTTCCGCATTATATTCTCTGATTATATAATTAAAGCAAACACAAGAAGTACGTTATTCCTAACCTGACGTTAATTCCCGATCTTGAACAAAGGTTTACAAAGACTTGTCTTTGTAGGAATTGATCACTTGTGATCACAACTCAGGTTACACCAGATCTGGATATTGATTTTTGAGATCGTCCAGATCTTACCATAAGTCTCACGAGCCCAAACGAAAAGTTGGTTGTATTTCGGTACCCCTGCTTTTTCAAAGCATATGGCCTAGCCATGGCATAAGCAAAGCGGAGATTGACCTGGCCAATTTGCCTAAATCTTTTATGCCAAATTGTGCATTGTGGTGGATGGCCTGGCCAAAGTGCTGGCTAAGGTCGAAAGATGCATCCTAAGGTTGGAAGACGCATCCTTGAAGCCAAAATAAAAACTGGGTGTCCATGGATGTACTTTTGGTTAATTATTCTTATTTGCAAAAGTGCTGGTTTTTCTTATATATAGGGAATGTGTTGAGTGAAAGACTAAAGCTTCATTCCTTGGCCATGCCATGGTAATGCAAGCAATGGCCCGTACTGGCCTAGTAAGATGCAACTTTGACCCTTTGGCTATGCAGTGGCCTATGGCCTATGCATGAGCATTGCACTAGCTTGCACATTTGTTTGATAAGCTTTGGCCTATACGTGAGAAGCTTGGCTTGGGTTCTGTCCTTCCTATAAGAGTGATTAGCTTAAGGATTTGACCTAAGCTTTACGAGTTGGAATCCTTGGCCATGCTAGCAGCGTATGCTTAGCATGTGTACTTGCAACCTAGATGGCTACTTATACTTTGAACTATGATGTGCTTGATCCCTACACTGGCATAGGGTACGTAGGCAGCCGATCTGCACGGTTCAGCACAAGGTGATTCATATCATCTTACTCTCCGTTGGCCAGGAGATGAGAGATGATTGTCACGGCGTTTTTGCAGGAATGCCCGCTGGAGGGCCTGGAAGTGGCGCTGGCGCGGGAGTTTTTGGAATTTCCAGTGCGTCACAATGATGCTCAAAAAGTGAATAAAAATCCCAAATTGTAGATAAGGGGGGAGGGGGGGACAAGTTGGTTCGTGTCAACATTTGGGCGACTACTCGGTAACTGCTATGTCTTATTATCATTTAAGTCCACAAATTCAAAATATTTTTAATTGAAAAAATAAAATTTTGCCATTTTTTGGCCTCCAAAGTGCTTGCTCTAATGGAATGACAACATCACCTTGTCTAAAAAATGACAATCCAAAACAGTTTTAGAATTACATTATAGCTAACACCATTTTGATACTGCTTATTAAAAAGACACTTTCTAATTTGATTGGCATCACCAGATTTATGGAATTCAAAAAGGGGTAGAAAAAAAGCATTATATCATTTCCAATAGTATCGGCAGACTAATGTTATTTCCTATCGTTATATCATTTTCAACAGTATCCGCATATTAATGTCATTTCCTATCATTTCCAATCGTATCCGCAGACTAATGTCATAGAGTTGTCTACTCATTTCTTTGTTTTTTGATCTGGCTTACGTGTGTGCCTGTCAATCAATTGGAGAGTAAATCATCATCGAATCCGCCCGAACTGACAAATTCAGTTTATACACGAGAATGCAGCTATACTGCCAGGAGGCAAACAAATAGGCGTAATTCATAAAATATAGCCATATGTTGGGTGTATCTTCCAAAAATATCACTTCTAACAAACAATACAAAAAAATAGGGTCGTCTACCAATTTTACCCCCCAACAATTAATTTTATGACTTTTATATCCTCAAAAAGTCCAGACCTTCTTTACAAATATTTTGGTCAGTCAAGATATACCACGGTGCTTATGGTCTACACCTTTTGTTAATATAGTGTAGACCTTACGAAAAGCCTATATCTGGAATTAGTTTTATGTCAAAAAGTGTGGACTTTCTTTTTAACATAGCCTAGACCATACGAAAATGTCTACAATTGGAATTGTATTTAGGTCTCCAAAGTGTAGACCTTTACTTTCCAAAGTCTAGACCCTAAATTGAGGGTTGCCACATAGGCGCCATGTAGGTTTAGAATGGTCTAGACCGCCAAACTAAGACGTCAAAGTGTAGACCTTTACTTTCCAAAGTCTAGACCCTAAATTTGACTCACCACAAAGCCTAGACTGTTGTAGTGCTATTGTAAATACCAAACAGATAATGGTTATATCAGTTATTTAGGGGTACTTTTGTGTATTAATTTTTAAGTGATATTTTTGGGGAAAAAAAACTTTCACAAAGGTCGTCCATTTACCACCCACACTCTCACTATCTCTCACCCACCTAAAATCCCACCTATGTTTTCCTCATTACCACCTATAAAAAATTCTTAAACTCCTATTCACCACTCTTTATCTTTTTTTCCACCCAACACTAATTCCATCCCACCAATTTTGAACTTTAAAAACCTAATTCGTTTATTTTCCTCCTTCCTCCGTTATGATTCCTTTCTCTTCTTTTTCCACTACTAAAAAAAAATTTAAAAACCTAAAAATATGATTTACTTCTCTTTATAGATTCCCAACCTTTTTCCTCCTCCTCCTCTTCTCTTCTTCTAAGTTGTAACTTCCATGTACTTTGTTAATCAACACTATGTAAATGCAAAAAAAGGAAGAGACCCAATCGTGGATGGAGTATTGCAATGAACATATATAATTCAAATCTTAGGGGACTAAACCCAAGTGTAAAAATCAAACAGTAGAATCCAAATAAAAAGCGATGCAATGAACATTCACTCTATTTATGATTTATTTATGTTTGTAACAACTACTGGACACGAAGTTCAAAATCAATTATTTATGTCAAAGTCTGCGCATCATTCTTTACTTAAATAAATATAAAACTCCACTAAAGAGCAAGCACTATGGTGCCATTTTTTTGAGTTTTATCCCCAAATCCTACGTCTAAAAAAAGGTGGTCAGAAGGCAACTACTATGGTTGGGAGGCGGACATTCAATGGCCGCCCAAAATTGAGGGTCGGACACTGAGTGTACGCTTTTGGTCAAGGTTTGACCTTGACCAGGCGGCCACTAAATGTCCGCCTGGTAACTAGAAATGGACAGAAACCATTCGGGTTTCCCTCACTTCTTCTTCCCCTCTATTTTTTCCCCTTAACCCCTACTTCCTACCCACACCCCCTTCTTGATTTGAGTTAGTTTTAGGTCGAATTTGCGCAAAATTTTGGAGGGGTTTGTTGTCTACACGAGGTTGATTACTTTGCAACTCTCCATTTTCAATTTCATCTATAATTGGATCCAAGGTGAGCAATTATAACTTTAGATTTTTAATTTGAATTTGTGATAGAAATCGTGATTTTGTGATTGATGAGTTGATGAATGTTTATTGTAATGGCTTGGTAATTGCATTGTGTATGTGATTGGAGTTGATTGATTGTTTAAGTCCATTTTGTTTGTGAAATTGAAATTTGGCTTATAGGTATAATTGGAATTTGGTTGATGAATGTTTATTGTAATGGCTTGGTTAATGCATTGTGTAAAGAGCTTGGAGTTGATTGATTGATTAATGTCATCTTGTTTGTGAAATTGAAATTTGGTTTATAGGTATGCTTGGAATTTGGTTGATGAATGTTTATTGTAATTGAAATGTATGTATGATAGGCTTGTTAATTCGATTGTGTGCAATTTATCCCTGATTTTTTGTAGTTGCAAATATTACATTTGTTGTTCCCGTGAATTTGTGTTGTAATGCATTGAAGTGCTTTTATTCTATATTTGTTGTAGGATGCGAGGAAAGTGGCCAAGAGAGACGTCTCCTAGGCGTACTACGTTGCATTCAATCATAGAAAGTCGAGCAAAGGTTTCTTCAAGGGAGAGTATGCATGATTTGCATACAAAGAGAGGTAAACCCATAATTGAGGATGAAAGGCGACATCGAGGAGGCACGTCGGGACACATGGACGTGAAGAAACATATTTGGCCCAATGAAGGCGCTATGGAATTGATCAAGCAATGTGGCTTCTATTCGGTACTTGATATCGAATATCCGAAGCAGAACTTTCCTCGCTTTCTCAATATGCTATCAGAGAGGTGGTGGTACACTACACACACATTTCATTTTGTTGGGTTCGAGTTGGGTTTTACTCCGTGGGATTTTGCACAACTCACGGGTCTAAGATTTGGTGGTGAGCGTTTACTTTTGACCGAGTGGGATGCGGATGAATGGAATGATTATGCCCGTCGTAATGTTGATTTTTTGATATATTACCTTAAAGCACCAAAAGGTACGCTAAAGGAAGGCGTTGATATTCCCTTAGATGAAGGTACAAGTGCAAGTGGCATTGGTATGGGAGGTAGAAGAGGTTCGGGTAGAGGTGGTAATGCTAGTTCCGGCAGCAAACAGTTAAGGACTGATGAGGAATTAGAAGAGGAGGAAGAAGGAGACGTAGATGAAGATGATATTCCACTAGATGAAGACGATAGAGCTAACGACGATGGGTTGATTGTAGTTACTCCACAGAACCGTGATCGGCTTCGGAATAAGTTGTACTACAAGAATACTCTCCCCTTGGCATCGATAAAGAAATGGCTAGTGGTTCATGCAAATGACCCAACCATCCCCGCTGAGGTAGTGGCACGTTGGTTTTTGATGTACAGCGTAGGAAAAATGTTATTCCCCAACGCAAGAGAAACCGTCAGTATCAAGTGGTTGAAGTTGTTTCAAAACGTGAAGGACCTTGACAAATATGATTGGGCCAGTGCAGTGTATGCAAGGATTTTGTTCAGCTTGAATTACTTTGTGTGCAGCACTACGAAAGGTCCTAAGTTGGAGTGCTATTGGTACATCCTGCAGGTATGTCGATATGGTGCTTTGTGACTTTTTTTTTTAACCCATACTCTAAACAAAGTTGTTTCTTCAATTGATTTTGCAGCCCTGGTTTTGGTGCTATTTTGGTTTGTTGCATCCTAACATAAAGAAAGCTCTGACTGTGAATGATAGGGATCCATGGCCCGGCGCCAAAAGGTACTCTAAGGATCGATGGGAGATAGGTTATGGTAAGCAAAAAGGAACCGTTATCTTGAAAAATTCACATGGAATTAGACATCAAATGGATGGCTTTAACCATGACCAAGTAAACTGGCAACCTTGGAAAAATAACAGATCTTTTAACAGTGCCAATATTCTACTTGCTAGACAACTTTCTATTGGTCATAGGGTGTTTTTTGATCCAAAGGGTCGTAATGTTATGTACTTGGGAGAGAGGTGCCTTAGGCAGGTATAGGGAATATGGGGTATACCAAAAAATCCACCCGAAAATATGGCCAATTTGCAGGGAATCCATTTGCTTGGAGTTGAGACACCAAATAACGATGGTCGCTACGAGCCATGCAGTGTAGATGACTATGTGGTATTTTGGAAGGACCGGTCTATTGGCCTATACGAAGAACATGAAGTCCTGAATATCGGAAATGTCGTTCAGGTGAGAAATAGTGGTGTCCATATCACAGAACCAGGACCGGGTGGTGAGCATTATCCTTTTGTACCACACATGAGTCAGGGCCATGGTCCAGGTTTCCCTGTAATTAGTCCTCCTTATCTGGATGTCTACGACGGCGACCAAACAACTAGGCTACCAATCGGGCAAGAGTACATGTCTATGTTCCCGACACCCCAATATGATGCCTCTTCGGGGACTGCGGTAAGTTTTCACCACCTTGAAATATAATTTTTGTCGAATAATATGTTCTTAAAATATTTGGCTCCTTATGTTGTATTCCATGGTCTAGGAGCAATGGCGTGACCAGTATGTTGCTTTAGAGGTGGCTAGAACTGCCGAACGTATGAGAGCTTTGCACTTAACACATGATATGTACCAGGAGCATCAAAACACAGGGGAGGTTAGGTGGTCTAAACCTTATAATGGACCAGGGACATACAACGCTTGGTATCACACCCCTTGTCCGGCATATCCGGAATCGTCAACCTCACATGGAACTCATATCTCAGAGACTCCTCCTCACCAGCAGGCGCCATCTTATTTTTCGGGTAGTGATGTTGAAACGACTTCAAACGTCGCTAGCCATCCCCCAAACACCTTTGATGGGTCCACTAGTAACCAGGATGCTCAAAGAGATCCCTGGATGGATCAACTTCATAATGACCAAGGATTCTCACATTATCGATTTCCTTAGATTGTCTTTAACCTTTGGTGTAAGTTGGATTTATGGATGTGTAATCATGTTTACAACCTTTTTATGGAGTTTGAATGCTTAGTTGCTTTGGGGTAAACAGGATTTATGGATGTGTTCCCATTATCTTTTTTTTTTTTTTTGAAAATTAATTTGTTGTAAATTCAACGGTGGATATCAATATAACCGTTGACAACTAGTGGTTTAGATGGGGTGTAAGAGGGGTGTGAGGGAAAAAAAGTCAAGCAAAAATAAAAATCGAGGGGCGGACACTCAGTGAGTGCCAAATATGGGGCGTACACTGAGTGGCCGCAGGCGGACACTGAAAGGACGCAGGGTGCGTACACTGAGTGTACGCCCCATAAAAACGACTTAAAACTTGTAGCACATCTGAGACAAGTTTTAAGTTGTGACACAACTTTTACACAAGGTTTAGGTCTTTTGACCTACTATTCATCAAAAAGGTGCACCATAGTGCTTGCTCTAAGTGTTCATATGAAGATCATCCACCAATGACTTAAATTTAACACTCTAAGTGCTTTGATCTGTTGAACGGCAGCCCCTTTGAAATAATGGAGTTGTTAATGTTCTCGTAACGTATGAACAATTTATTAGTTAGGGTTAATGGTTTTTATAATCAAACTTAATTTAATTTAGGGTTTTTAAATTTAATGGATTTTTAATGGTTTTTTTAATGGACATAGAAGATTAATCCGGGAAGAAAAAGACAAATAATATGTGTGGTAGTCAAGTCAAACCTTATTTGACTTTAATAGGTGATAAATAGGAGAAAATTAGAATTCAAAAGTAATTAGTTTTATGAATTGTAAGCTATGTAGTCGATCTCGGCCGTCTCGGCTGCTCACCGAGACAAAATTGCCGGTAAATTCATAGCGAAATTGGGACCGAAATATCGGTTATCTCGGCCGATACGAGACAGAAAAAAACGTCCGAGTTAGGGATAACCGGTAATTAACCTTCTAAAAAAAACTAAACCCTTAGCTCCGCGACTTCTCTTTCAGTTTTCCTCTACTAAATATTGGATGCGACTTCTGTTTTGTCTCTCGATTTTTGATGCAATAAACTTATTAGTTCTTAGTCACCGAGACTCACTTGGTCATTCTTCTCCTGAAATTAATTAGTTCCAAGAATCAAGATCCAAACATGAAAACAAAGATCAACTGCCATGATTTCTAGTTATCTAGGGAAGCCGTTACTAGCTGATGAATGCACAATTAGACAGAAAAGGCTAGCTTATGCTAGGATTTGCATTGAGATAGACCTTGAGTTTTCATATCCAACAAGCATACCCTTGCTCATTGATGGTAAATTTGCCATGGATCTTCCCGTCGAATATCAATGGAAACCTGCTAAATGTGAAGTGTGCAGGGTATTTGGGCATACTGCCAAGAGTTGTTCTAGAAAAATGAAGACTCGGTGGACTCCTAAGAAGATTATTTCTCAAGAAAATGAGAGGCCAACTCAAAAGCATATTGGGGTTAATGGAAGCCACTCAGTTTCTGAAATTCATTTGGGTTCAGAAAAACATACTTGTGTGAATGGTGTTTTTGAAATGAATAGAGGCAGCGCAATGGAAAAACAGGTGGAATTTGCTTTGTCTGCGAGTGCGACTGAGATGTCCAGTGATGAGAGTGGTATTCCCTCTTATGTAAATGGACCTAACACTATCACTACAGCAGCAAATATTGGTTCTAAATATCCTAGTAGGGATGACAGTAGTCAAATGTTAACATTGGTGTTTCTGTTACTCCTCCTCCTTCTTGTAATGATGGGACAGATGAATGGCAAGATAATGCACAAGGTGAATGGATAGTAGCTAGAAGGAAGCACAGAAAAGGGAACAATAGTGGGGATCATATAGTAGCTGGTGGAAACAGAGTTGGGGATGTGGCTGATATTGCTGCCTGCAGTATTGGTGCAAAGAAAACTAGTGATCACCTCACTAGCAAAGTTTCCTCGCCAGCTAAAAGTGGTACTACTTGCAATCTTGGAGCAAAGAAAACAAGTAACCAATTCACTAGCAAAGGCTCCTCACCATCTAAAAATTGTACCAAATCAGTCACAAATGGGAGTGGTGTTAGTGTGAAGACTTCTGTTGCAGATAGTGTAAAGGTACAAAAAGTTCTTTCCTCTGAAAAAAAAAACTCATTTATGGTTTTCAGTGACGATTTGGTTAAGCGAGAGTTAGAGTTAGAGAAAAACTTGCAATATTTGTCTCTTGAGGAGAAGACTGCTAAGAGAAAAGAAAGGGAGTTGCATAGGTTGCAATGGAATGGGAAAGAAAACGACTTTAGTAAAGATGGAGGCTCTAGTATAGAAAATTAGTATCTGGGTAGAGGTCAAAGATCTCAATCTAAGAAGAGACATTCTTAGTCTTTGCATAGTCTTTGAAATCAGATAGTTCTTCTTGTTGTTGGCCGTTGCTGTCCCTCTCTATCCTTCTAGTCATTTGTGGTTGTTTTGATCACTGTTGTTATACAGTTAGGTCTCTATGGAAGCTTGGTTTATGTGTTAAGGGTCTATGGCCTTTGTTTTGTTTCCTTGTTTTCTTAGAAATCTTGGTAGTTCTGTTTGGTTGTGTTGTTGTTTAGGATTTGGTTTTTACCGGTCCTTTATACTCGCATAGGCGACTCTTCTCTGTATTTCATTTTTCTTTTTCAATAAAGCTTAACTCTCTTTTATTCAAAAAAAAAAAAAACAGCCATGAGTACCCGGCCGGAGAATCAAACTATCATACATCATCACAGTTATATAAAACAACCAATGAATAAAAGAATGAATGAATCCATAATCAAATCGGTCATCACAATTAACAAAGTAAGGAAATAATCCTAATAATAGTACTTTCCCTAAATTCCAACCAAATACACACCAAATCAGATTCGTAGAATGAATGAATTAATTAAATGAAGGAACTGATAGGTTGGATCAGTCACATATCAAACGAAATCACATCTGGGAAATGTTTCTCCCTGGAGAGAGCTTGGAGGAAGAAGAAGAAAAAATGGGTTCTTAGATCGGTGCTGAAGGAATAGCCAAGGAAGTGGCGCATAAATTTACATACATACCCTTAAATTCTTAAGAAAACTAAACAAGTGGACGTCATGTGTTTGTGTTGTCTACAGCAAGATGAGTTGTGGCTCTGTAATTTATGTGAGTGGCCAAATGTAGTAAAATGCAAAATTTCTCTTACCTCCACCTGGTCCATTAAAAGCAAACACGCAAACACTAGTGTAGAATTATGGTCATTCACATGCAAAATGCAAAATATTAATTACGTACATAATCAAAGGTATAGTATTCGAAAATATTGTCCGAGAACCTACTCCGAGATTTCAACGAGAATTTCACCGAGACAAACTTGTCTCAGTGTTTCGGTCCCCAACCAAACGAGATAAAAACCGAGATTGACTACATAGATTGTAAGGTGGAATGGAAAATAGTAAAAGTGTAGGTGGTAAATAGGTAAAACCTTCACAAATGGTTTTTTTTTTTTTTTTTGATAATTAAAGGCAAACAAATATTCTAACGGGATTACTAGATATCCATTCAACGACCTATGTCACACCTTGACAATTGTCATGCCCCCACCACACCATTATCATTTTGCTATTAGCTAACGAAAATTAGCCTCTCAAATTCTCAATATCTTATGTAACCTTACAGGCTAAAGCAATCATTTTGGATTGAGCTTGATAATGTCTGTAGATATTGGGATCTTCCATGGTGTTTGGGAGGTGACTTCAACACAATCAGAAAATGTGATGAGAAGAAAAATTGCACAAAGATCACAAGAAGCATGAGGAAATTTAATAAGTTCATTACACAACATGAACTAATTGATCTTCCAATGAAAGGTGCTAGATATACTTGGTCGAATGGACAAGTAAATCCGGTTATGTGTAGACTCGATAGATTCCTGATTTCACCATCCTTTGAAAGACACTACCCTTTTGTCTCTCAACTTGCTAAAGCGAGACCTACATCAGATCACATCCCACTCCTACTAGATATTTCTGACCCCTCATGGGGTCCTAGCCCATTTAGGTTTGAGGTTATGTGGTTTTTGGAGAATGGATTCCTTAAAATGCTTGAGGAGTGGTGGCTTTCTTTTTCTTTTGCAGGTACACCTAGCACGATACTTTGGTTGAAACTTAAGGCACTTAAGGAGCTGCTCAAGGTCTGGAATAAAGAGGTATTTGGTCACACAAACACAAAATTGAATCTTATACTTTCTGAGATTCAATCCTTGGATACAATAGCTGAAGATAAAATCTTAGCTGAAGAAGAACAACGTGAGAAAGTGAAGTACAAGGCAGAGTTTGAGAAGATTTCTAAGATGGAGGAGACTTCTTGGAGGTTAAAATCCAACTCTAAGTGGCTACAGGAGGGGGACAGAAATACTTCTTTCTTTATCAGCAATGCCTCAGCAAGAAGAAGATACAATCGAATTAAGCAGTTATACATCAATGGGGAGTTGGTTTCTGAAAGAGGTACATTGCAACAACATATAGTGAGTTACTACAAGACACTCTTCACTGAGGAAGAAATTATGAGGCCTGAATTAGAAGGAATCGAATTTGACAGTATTAGCCATATAGAATCTGAGATCTTGGAGGCTAATTTCACTGAAGATGAAGTTTTACAATCTATAAAGGATTTGGCTAGTGACAAGGCACCTGGTCCTGATGGTTATCCGATTTTATTTTTTCAAAAGTGTTGGAGTTTTATCAAGACTGACATTATGAATATTGTGCGTGAATTTTGTTGTACAGGTTGTATTGATGCTAAGCACAACTCTACCTTCATAACTTTGGTGCCTAAGAAGGATCACATTGAGTCTATCAAAGACTGTAGACCTATTTGTCTCCTTACGAGTGTGTACAAGATAATAGCTAAAGTGTTAGCCACTAGGCTAAAGCTTGTGATGGATAAGCTTATATCACCTGTTCAATGTGCATACATTGAAGGACGTCAAATTGTGGATGGCACTTTGATTGCAAATGAGCTAGTGGATTCTAGATTAAGGTCAGGTAATTCAGGTATCATATGCAAAATTGATCTTGAAAAAGCATTTGACAGAGTCAATTGGATATACCCAGAATGGGTTATGCATAAAATGGGGTTTGGAACTAAATGGTGTAAGTGGCTCAAATTTTGTTACTCAACATCCACTTTTTTTGTTCTCATCAATGGCTCTCCTTTTGGTTACTTCAGAAGCTCAAGAGGTGTCAGGCAAGGTTGTCCAGTCTCTCCACTCCTTTTTAACATTGCAATGGAAGGATTTTCAAGATATATGGACAGGGCTGCTAATATGAACCTATTCAGTGGTTTTTCTGTTTCTCCATCTAGTATTGTTATAAATCATCTTCATTATGCGGACGATACAATTTTCTTTGTGGATCACAAAAAGGAGGAATTGCTGAACTTGTTCTCCGCTTTACACTGTTTTGAGTATATTTCAGGTCTTAAGGTCAATACTTCAAAAACAAGGCTAGTTGCAATTGGTACTGTACCTGAACTGGATACATGGGCAGAGGAGTTTGGGTGTGCAACTGATAAGTTACCTTTCAAGTACTTGGGTATGCCACTTGGTGCTAAATCAAACTCCAAAGAAATTTGGAACCCCATTATAGAGAAATTTGATGCTAGATTGTCTGTTTGGAGGCAAATCAATCTTTCCAAGGGAGGTAAACTTGCTCTACTTAAATGTATTCTGACCTCACTTCCTATGTATTACTTCTCTTTGTTTAAAGCACCTATTTCTGTCATAAAAATCCTTGAAAAGAAAATGAGACACTTCTTATGGGAGTACAATTCTGGCTCTAAAGTGTCTCATCTGGTTAATTGGGAATTAGTGTGTGCTTCTAAAGAGAAAGGTGGTTTGGGGCTTTGCAACTTGAGGGTGATGAATCAAACTATGCTAGCAAAGTGGTGCTG
>JAJJMA010035664.1:0-11756 GCA_023529015.1 Papaver nudicaule
TGTGCCATCTGCTCGAATACCAGGTCTTAATTCTCGGTCATCCTTCTTGCCCTTATCATAATCTGGAACTGTCAATGTGAATGTGAATTCCTTAATTATCCCTAATTGGTGTCCTGTGTCCGAGTATTTCTACAAAAGTGAAACAACAGTAGTCATTCGATGTTGTCAATTGAAGATGACAGCCTTTAACGCTACAATATTGGGAACATTAGAAAATAGACGATGAATGTAGGCAAAATTGAGATTATCAAGATCACATATTACGTCCCGTGAGAAATTTTAGGCCATGTAAATATTCATACCTGTAAACAAGATGATGACCTTTAACAGGTGCGATCTAAATATTTTTATTTTATATTAATCATAAAGTTTTAAATTGTTGGGGAATTTTTGTGATCAATTACATACGAATGGTTTTTATTTAATTTTTTTTAGTAAACATGGACAAAGAAGGAGAACCGGGGTTTTCACGATCTAACTTAGGGTTTTCTATTTTTTATGGGAAATCATGGAAGAGAAGAAGACAAATAGTATGAGTAGTAATCATAGTCAAATCATATTTGACTTCTAAATGTGGTAAATAGAAAAAATTAGAATTGAAAAGTGATAAGTTTCATGAATTGTGAGAAGGGGTGAAAAATAGTGAAAGTGTAGGTGGTAATAGGGAAGACCAAAAGGATTTACGCAAAGTTCAAAGGAAAAAGTAAAGATAAAGCTCCGAAAGACAAAAATGATGCAAATACGGACATATATGAAAATTGGATAAGATTTAATTGGAAGAAAAAAATATATAATAAAAAAAAATAGTGGTTAAATGGAAATTTTGACAGTCAATTATATTTCATGATTAGTCCATGTACCGGTCGGAACCTGAACAAATCACCCATCTTTGGAATGCAATTGTTTACTAAAGTTCGCAGTGGTGATTTTTCATGATACTTTTACTGTGCCGATGCTTCGTTCGGCACTTAAAATATTGCAAGCCTATATGATTAGCCCCACCTCTGATCCAAATTTCCTAGTGAAAACAACAAAAGAAAAATGTGCACTGATAGGTAACTCATTAAAGTATTGGTAGGATGGAACATTTCTTCTTTAATGAAGGAATTACAAAGTTTTCAAGCGACAAGTTTGATTTTCAAGGGGTTGGTTTACCCACCACATTAGGTGGTGTTTAGGGTGTGCAGTATAGTGACTAAGTGCGCTTAGAGATTGTTGCCCCTCTTAGAATTGAGAATTCTACTTTCTAGTAGTGTCTCCATATAAAGTACAGACCCACTAGGATTGATTATTTTATCACTCCCAGATCCCAACACCGAACCTCAGCGAAATGTCTGACTTGCCTTATCTTTGTATCAAATAGTGGACAACAGTTCAGTATCATGCTTACTTATACGATACTTTCTGGGGCGGCAAAACGCGTTTCCAAGGCTACTCTTAGATCAAAGATTGATACGTCGCGACTCGTCAACAATTTAACATGTGTCTCCGCAAGCATAGTGGCATTATTCACGGCAAGGATGGTGATAAAGTTGCCGGGCTAAGTGTGCTTCCATATATGCTCTCACACAGACATGGCTAGCATCTCCGCTGTCGCTTGGCATCGATCTCCCTTGGGTGATCTGTGAAAGACCTTCTACCACCACCTCAGATAAACACCTAACACTTGGTGCCAGACTCCCATACTATCACGTACTTATGACATATTAACGGTTAGTGAGTTTTGTTTTATTAGGCTGCAACGAGAACAATTTGTACATGATTTTCTAACATCTATAAATGTAGGCATAGGATTTCTCAGCACTTTCTTCCTTTTTTTTTCTTTTTAGTTATTTGAAAACGGAGAAGCCAGAATTGAAATCCAACGCAGCTCTAAAAGAACAGAGTTGCTTATATTTAATCAGATAAATTAGGGTCAGTGTTTTATCACATACTTATCCATTTGAAACCAATGAGATTATGAGACAAGTATAACTAAACAGACTTAGAAAGGTTGATGACCATTTTGCTGTTCAATTCTTGTGCATGTTAGTGCCCAGAGAGACGTAAACGAGTAGGGAATTGACTTTTTGCAAAGCGTTTTTGTTGGTAAGAGTAACTTAGATCTTTGGTCTTACTTCTGTTCTTTTCTTCGGGTTGGTCTACACTTATAAATTTTCAACATAGGCATATAGTAGGATAGAACTGCTGAAGTGATTCATGAACAGCGAGAAAGATTACAATGAAGAATAAATAAAAAAAATGAAGTAGATGCTTTTCTAGCAGAATGACCAAACGTCATTGCTCATTGCCAACTTCGTGCCAGGGTTTCACCAAGGGGAAATGAATAATGTTCAAAGCAAATTGTTTAAATAATACTTGTGTTGACATAGTCTTGCTTAACAAGCTCTGTCAAACAAGAAAAATTACTACAGTTTCAGTGTGACTACATCTTAGGAACAGATAAAATAAAAAAGGAAAGAAAAGAAAAATTATTTCCAGAGTAGAGGGGAAAAAAAAATTAAAATTAGGTCCAACTTCTTCATGCAGATGACCCTAACTTAATTCAAGAGTCAGCCCATCCTTATAAAAAATCAAAACTACTATACATCACAACCTCGGAGAAAAAATTTCGCTAGCAATTTTTATATCTTCCCTAAAAAATTTCTCAACTTTTGCTCCTACCCAGCTCTCCATGTAGATTGTTGTCTAAGTATATTACACACATCCAGCAACACAATTAGTGAGCCCACTTGTATACTCTAAACAAACTAAAAAGAAGCATGTGTTTCCTCTACGGCTCTAACCTTTGGTTCTAATGTTGCACCAATTCTTGCAAGAAATCTCTTGGCACACCAGTTCTTGTGACTATCTACTCTCCCATACATTGCAATCTGCAGCACCACTCTCTCTTTCCAGTCTCCGCGCTACTCTCACAGACCTTACAGTTCATCTGTTTCCCAGACTAACCAAGCAGCTTTACAACTTTGTTTCCTTTCCATCACATCTTTCAGATTTATCATTGTTCTGTTTAAATTCTGTTATGACTGCCCAAGCGAAAGAACATCAGCTTGATTCTCCACAAAACTGCATTTTTCATCAGGATCGTTTGTTATAAGAGAGTTACCGGATGGAACAACCTGAAGCAAAGATTAACCACTAGTTAAGACTCAGCTAAACAAAATATGACAACTCAAATGACACGAGATTCCTAGAATCTGAGTATGCAAGAGGTAAAAAACTTCTAAAGCCTTACCTGATCTTTGGCTGAATTACTGGTAACCACACATTTTTTCCTTTTAACTTTGCACTTGATGCTTATAGGAGCATTTTTGTAGTCTTCATCGTCAAAGTTTTGGTCCGACACCTCTGATCATTGAATAAAACGAAAAGATCAGAACATCTACACAGCTGTGATACAAATACCTACTTAGAAGTAGAACTATGAAGCTTCATCAAGATAATCAGGAAATTTGAAAATGCTTCGTTTCAATTTACCAGGAGAACTGAACTTGGTTTCAATACCTTAACAGTATAGACTTCATAAAATGCAGAAGGTTTTGGGTGCCATAGAGTTAGCTAACCTAATTTCTGTAATCCAAATCCTAAAAGGTGGAAACATGTAAACTGCAAGCGAGTAGAATCACATAATACAGAAGTTCTATGGAGAGGGGCCATCATGTCCATTGCAGCATGTAAAAAGTTGTATGGATCTAGCAGGTACAATTGAAAACTACATGGGCAACAGATAAATACATTTCCTATATAGTCCAATCCACATACTCTAATTTTTCCTAAAATCTCTTGAAGGCACCATTCTCTCTTTTGAGCGAGGCACTAGAAAGATCAAAAAAAACACAAACATAGCATCCTGTGGGGTAGATAAAGGCATCTGAATGTCAATCAGCTTTAATTACGGAACTTTTAACTTGAAACCTCATTGAGGCGAAGAGACGGAAATTCTACCAGGAAACCGAACAAGTTTTAGTAAACCTGCTACCTGTATTGCTCTCCATTGAATCTTGATGATAGAGGCGTTTAGGTCCAGCAAAGAAATGAATTGAGCTTGTTGTCACTCCACATGACACCATCTTCTGCTCTCTCATGTGGGCTTGACTAGAAGGTGCACAATCATCTTGCAAGCTGGCTGATGAAACTTCCCGGTGCTTACCCCCAGACCCGAAATGCTGGATCCATTGATTTTTCGGAAGAGCACGAGTTTCATCTGCAATGTCCAACTGAGGTTGGGCTCTTTCAAAATTAATTTTTTGCCAGTTTCCACCTCGAAGAACCTTGAACTATACAAAGAAAAATGATTGAACAACATAAGTAATTTATAAGATATTTACTACAAGGCCTGCAGATGGGTTCACAAAACACATGGTAATTCGAAACACACAATACAGATCCATACCTGGCCAGAGGAACTATTGGCATTTGATCTTCTTGAAGAGTTCAAATCCAGTTTATTTCTTTCTCTCCCACGAAGTAAATCAGTGGAATAAGAATCAAGATTGTATAACTGTTTGACAAATGAAGCTTCCATGGAACTGAGATACAATCTGTGCTTCTCATCAGTCCATTCTGTTGCCAAAGGTTCTGCCATCTGAATCTCCTGAAAAAGAAACACTAATCATGAGGGAAAGCTATAGGGAAATCAATAATAAAACTTCTGCAGGTTAAAGGATCCAGCCTAGCTACACCTCACTGGATGCACAAATAGGCGTAACAAAAAAGTACACCAAAATCAAAGGAAAGGCTCACAACATCCTTTAGTAGCCTAAAAACTACTGGCTACAAAAACGTATTAGACCTCTTGTGTGTCTACCAATGAAGGAGAACTTCTAGAATTTGCAATATATTATACTGGTGGTTGCTACTTCTCATCAGCTATATCTTGAGAAATTATGGTTCATAACAAATCCATCAAATAAACAGTCCTGTTTTCATATTTCCCCAGAACAAAATCCAACAAAACAGACACAGAATCTCATATTATCTAAAAAACCAACCTAACTGTAATCTACACAAAAATAGCATATCATCGTAAAAAACAATACAGACAAATGATGCAAACTAAACCAAATTTCCCATTCCTAAACCCTAACAAGAAAAAAATTGTAAAACAAAGTAATACTCAAACAAATCTATAACAAGATATACACAAAATCCAAAAATAAATCATTTCCATTTATGTATACACAATAATGGAAAAGTATACACGAATGATCATTACCTGACTCACAATCCGGTCATTCTGAACCAAATCCTCCGAATTTTGCCCAGTAGATTCCGACATCAGGAAGCTATTCTCTTACTTGATCTGAGAAACTAGTTAGATACCTAAAGAAAAAAAGAAATCGTCTATTTTTACCTCCTGATAATATCTTCCGTTTAAAAGATATTTAGCGAATTCTAAAGAGAGAGAAATGAATTCATGGATCAAGATTTTTCTGTTATTTAATTTTCGCTTTTTATTCCAGATGAGATAGAGAGAGAGAAACAAAGGGGGAAGCTAAGAGAATCGCGTCGTGTCGTGTCGTAAGATTTCAATCCAGATGGCTTCGCTTTTTTGACGTGTCGTTTGTACACTGTCACTGCCAAGTCAGACTCTCTATAAATATCTAGCCCAACAAATGAGACACTGGAACTAGATATTTTCGAAGGCAAGGAATCTGGCATTATTTAGGATTACGTCATGCTTCACATTAGATATTTTTGTTTATTCTTGTTTGATTTTGTCTACTGAAGATATCTTCTAAGCTTTTAGTTTAGGGATAATGTCTATTTCTTGGAGATTACTTCTACTACCTAATTTTCTTTCTATCCAGAAGAGGCCTCGTTCAGTGGACGAGCTGGGAAATGAGGTAGGGTATAAAATCAATCTCAGATAGCTTACGCAAGACGCATTAACTGTACGTGACACCTGAGAAGCACTTACCCGAGAGTCGAGATGCAGACAAACACGATGCGACAACACGGTTATAGAGACACAATTTCTTGAAAAAAATAGGACGCGTACCCATTACGAAATCAGTTATTAATAGTTATAAAGAAAAAATGCATACACATATTTTACCAAAGATTTTATCTAACTCATGTTACAACGCGGTTACAAAGACACTGATGCGCTGACTGGAATATTAATGTCAACCATCTTCCAACTAAACAAAACAAGAAGCAAAACACTTATACAAACGCTGGAAGAAAAAATGGTGTTTAAGAGACTTAAATCAACTATTCCTTGTGAATATTATTCAAAGCTCCTAGAAAACAATTGCTTTCAGATGACATGCGCGGAGTACAAAAAATGTGAAGAATTGAAGGCGATGTTCAGGAGGATAAATGCTTTTGCTCACCTCCAGGACTTGCACCTTCTTTCAAATCGACTTGGCCTGCAGAATCAAAGAAAAACAGTAAATTATGGGGAACCATGCCAACCAGGAAGTTTTCATGAAATGGTAAATACTTGGAAAAAAAAATCAGCCTCGCATACATCAACATTAATAGTACGGGAAGGATGGTCTTTTTGACCGAATTGAAGTTCTAGTTTAAAGCCAAATTCAAATTTGAGTGACGATCACGGATCTAATATCCGATACGTTGACACTTTGACACCCATCTAGTTCAGGACCTCAAGTTTCTCGGCACAGGTGAGCCTTGAGGTCCTCGTCTCCAAAACTTTAAAGATAAAGATGGAAGTATTCACACTCCGGCGAATCTATTTCACTACTTTGAATGAGCAAACCACTGGGCTCTTCATTTCCATGGCAGTACCTAACTCGAACAAATCTATTTGACACTGATTTCTAAGAATAATGAGTTGAACCGTACCAAACAAGGAACTAAGGGATGGAGTCTTTGAAGCACCCTTCGATCTTATTGTACCTGCAAAGCTCATGAAAAATGAATTATTAAAGCTCCATCACCGTGAAATTTGCATTGTGACTGACCCATATTCGCAACTCAAACAAATATTAGTAGCTCGTACTAAAATTGTAACACATGCTCACCTGACGATCCAAGAGCTTTTAGACCATCTGATTTCTTGTAAGTATATCCTATGAAATTGGCATCTTTTGATGTCAGCATCTGCAATTCAAAAGACAATAATTAAGATATACTAATGCCACAGCATCAGCATGCCTTGCATACATTTTCCAATGGCCCCAAAAATATCGAAAAACAAAGTTTTAAGAACAGGAATGTGATTGTTGGTACCTTACGCCAAGGTCCCACTCTTGGCAAGTCTGCTGTAGGATCTTCTACCTATACAAGAGCAGAAAGTTACACAAATGAGTTTCCAGGTAAGAAAGGATAAGAATGAAGGATTGCAGGCATGATGGAAAAACACAGAAAGACTTCATATAAATTTATAATTCTTGTCATGAAGGGTGGAATTATCAGGCAACGGTGATTATGATCTCAAACATGAAGTAATGAATACATTCTTCAGCTATATATCCCTCTCATGCCCAGAGGAAGGGAGAATGCGAAAATCTTTTGTAGAAGCATGAAAGGTAGGTACCCCCAGAAGTTTATCCATCTGGGTCTTTCTTATTGATATAGTGACACTAATGATGTCAATATAGCAAGATTATCACACAATTAATTGGCGACGGAATTCGAAATAGCTGGTAAATAGCATGAGCTCACATCATCAAACTTCTCAAAGTTCTGTGTGTCTAATTCTCCATTGACAACAGGCTGGTAAGCTGCTTCCATCTCATATAACCTGTCCCATTCACAACCTTCAAACCATGGATGTGCCTGCAACAACATTGGTGAAAATCCAGCACAATAACGTCATGTACTAGTCGTAAGTATAATATTTACTCAGCAATTTGTACACTTACTTCTATAATCAATTTACAGAATATAACTTGTGCCGAATAGTAGATCACCTTTATTTCTTCCACTCCTCCTCTTGTTCCCAGTCTTGTTTCAACATCACAAAGCAAGTGACAGATTAAATCCCTAGCCTTAGATGATATTCTTGGTTCCTCGGGGAATTTCAAGCATGTTCTCCAGTTAATTATCTGAAAAGCACTCATCTTTTAGGCACCTGCTTAGATATAAAAAGGAGGTGTATCTCGCTAAGTTTGAAAAGAGTGCCACTTATAAGTTACCTTGCGACAAGTAATTCTTGGGTCTTCAGAACAAAAGGGGGGATATCCTATAAGCATCTCATACATAATTGCTCCCAAAGACCACCTAAATTGCATAAATCAAAGAAGCACAAAGACATAAGACAAACCTAAAAACATGAATAGGTTCAAGCAGCCATTTAGGAAAATTACTAATATTGGTATTAGCTAGCAGACTGAGCCCCAACGAAGTTGTAGATCCTAACACTACCCCTCAACTTAAAGACCTAAATTATCCTAATACCTCATACTTTCGTGTGTGTTTTTGAGAGATGTTTTCTGAACTACAAAATGCAAATTGTCCTTCTTCCAGCCATTTAGCTAGTGTGATCTATCTTCAATTATTCGTTGATCTATCTTCAAATGTTCGTTGATCTATCAAAAAAGTGTTCATTTTCTCTTCTTATTTTTGCAGAACTGAACTGTCATATCAGCAGGATGAGAATACAATTCGTTGTTTCAAGGAAAATGAAAGCTTAAATCTTAAGGTAGTCATGAAGCAAGAAATGCAACTAACACTATAACTCTTGATTAACTATCCCCATGATAATGACACTAGATAAGAATGAAGTTGAAAATTCTCTGCACGTGAATGTTATACTAATATAAGAAATGCCGGGCATGCTCTAAAAGTTGAAGCTAAAGAAGCAACTCACCAATCACACTCCATTCCATAACCCTTTTTCAGTAGAACTTCTGGTGCCATATAATCAAGGGTCCCCACGGTTGAATAAGCCTGCAGGACAAAAGCACGGTATGCTGAGTCAGTTCAAAACCCTCGTCAATATGACCAGAGTGAATATTAAAATATTACTAATATTTTCATATTAATGCAGCGTATTTTAAAAATCTTGAATCATTAATTACCAATACACGACGGTTGCGTTTCCATTTCAGCAACTGATCTTTAGGCATTGACCAAGGCTCTCCATCAGGCCTAGAATTTCCTTCTGCTTCAGTCATATTTGTATCTTGAATGGAGAAATCTTCATTTTCCAACAAAATTGTTGAATAATTATAATCAAGAGGCTTACACAAACCAAAATCAGAGAGTTTCACATGGCCATTTTTATCCAACAGCAGGTTATCTGGTTTTATGTCTCTGCGAACAGAAGAACCACAAAATCAGATGCTTGTTTTTTTAACTAAAAAGATTCAGATGGCAATATGGCGTTACTACCAGTTAATACTACCTGTGAACATAGTTATGTTGGTGTATGGAGCTAATAGCTAAAATACTCTCTCCCATGTAGAATTGTGCCACATTTTCACAAAGAATATCTTCTCTCATCAAAAGAGTCATGAAATCACCGCCTGGTAAGTACTCCATGATCAGGTATAAGTATTCAGAATCTTGAAACGAGTAGAAAAGTTTCACAATACACCGACTATCAACTTCTGCTAGCAAGTTCCTCTCAGATCTAACGTGCTCAACCTAAAAATCGTTCATATTCAAATGCTCAAGACAAAATTAAAGCAGATGCCATCAGACCATATAAAGAGATCAAAAAATCAAATCATTCACCTGTCCACGACTAAGCATCTCCGATTTCTTCAACTTCTTCATTGCAAAAACCTGCCCAGTTGTTTTAGCTCGGCAAAGTCTAACCTGAAACCAATTACCAACAAGTTAATCAGATTATAACTCCATAATTTCGCATTTGCATAGTTAATAAGTTTCACAAGATACAATCCAATATCGAAATTGATGATGCCTGGCCTGGTCCATACCTCACCAAATGCACCTTTACCAATTAATGTTAAGAGTTCAAAATCATCAATTCCAACTTTATGCCTTTGCAATCGCATTAATTCCGTCTCTTTCCTCTCCAAATTTCTCAACATCTCTTGTTCTTCCTCATTTGAAATTTGAGCTTCTGCTGCTTTTCTTTGTAGTGTTCGCCGTCTTGATAACAAATTAAAAACCAAAAATCAAAATCGTAACCATATTAACAACAATCTAATCCTACATTATTCATTCATTAAGAAAATCATACCAAAATTCAAAATAAGTCAATTCAGCTTCAGCAGTCAATATCAGTTCGTACTGATCAGTTAGAAGTAGTTGAAATTCAAATTCAGAAACGAACGAACGAACCTTTCTAATCGATCATGAAGACCTTGTAAATAGTTCTTATAGTGATTCTCAATAATCTGTTTAGCAGCCGCAGCTTTTTGTCTAGTGAACGGAGAAGAAACAGAACCATCTAAATCACCACCACCACAACCATTAATCGAAGAAGAATCAACTCCGAATTCTCCATTACGATCTTCTTTCATCTTCAAAGTACCAAGTTTCCCTCCACCACCATCACCACTTTCCATAACTGTTGTTTCCTGACCTAATTTCACACTCTTTGTTAACCAGATCAGATCTAAATTACTAATCTAACAGAATTTAATCAATTCAGAAGTGACGATGATTTGTGTTATTTAATGAAGACAACCAAAAAAAAAAAAAAAAGGAAGGATCGGCAATTCAATTAAGAAAGGTACTGATTGGAATCTGACGGTTGTAAGAACTTTCCAGCTATCAATTCAATTGAAAAAACATGAATACCAATGTGAAAGATGAATAGAACTAGATCGATTGAGCTGTCTCTATCTTGGCTATCTTCATAGAAACAGGATATATATACATATATATATATAGTTGATGATGAAAATATTTTTTTTTAAATAAAATTTATTTATTGTATTGTTTTTAGTTACACTAAGAAGTAAAGAAAAAACCATAAACTGTTGGGTTTCTGTAGTTTTGTGATGTGTTTGCTTAGTTTAGGAAAATAGAGAGTAAAATCAAAAACCTATTTATTGTTTTCTTCGCGATTCTTTTTAATTTATTCACTTTAGAATCTTGTAAATCAACTTTTACTGTTCATCATCGTTAGAAGTTTGAAGGTGGAATGGATAAAGAAAAGAAAGAGAGGAAATAGGTAGTGTATGATATTGAGATTGACGAGAGGAGGAGGAGAGAGAGAGTTGTCGGCGGAGATCCATCACTACGTAACGAATAGCGATGAAATGAATCATTTCATTCACTTCTACAGCTTGCAGCCTTGTACTAACAACTGAGAAGAATTCTTCTCTCTTCTTTTCCTTTTTAGTCTGTTTTTTTTCCTACTTTACATTTTACTATAGCACCAGCGTATATGTATAACTATTTGATCATACTACTAGTGTATGATCAAATAGTGTATAAAGTGAAGCACCAACCAATAGATTTTGATTTAAACTTTTCTTTTTCCTCTCCTTTTTGTTTTGTTTTCAACTGAGGAAGAGGAACCATATATTGTTCGCAAATTACTGAGTTATTGACAGGTAAGGACAGTACACTGTATACAGCTAATGGATAAAAGAGAAAGGGAAAAAGCTAATGGATATACGTACACACCAAGAATGTGTTGGTTTTTACGAGCATTTCCCATGTGCTGCATATATATATACTAGGTGGTCACCCGTGCTACGCACGGGTTTGTTTGTCTTTGCTTGGTTTTTGAACTATTGGAGTCAAGATTTTGATTAAAATATTTGTATGGAGAACTTTGCATATATCGGGTGTTTTAGACACCTGAAAATTTCCGTGGTTCACTGGTGGATTATAACTTCCTTGAAATGTCTTGTTTTTTT